>JAJHUR010140567.1:19507-31173 GCA_027495735.1 Lutjanus campechanus | reverse complement strand
AGAGAGAGAGAGAGAGAGAGAGAGAGAGAGAGAGAGAGAAAACACGGGATATCTATTTAGAGAGATCATTCCAAGATTAAATCTAATAACTACTGTATTACAGCATGTTTGAAAACTACTATCAAATCTAAGTACATTAGAACAAAACAAAATAAAATAGAATAGTAATAGTGACATTGTAGTTATTGTAGTTATATATAATTTTAGTTGGTCAGTCTGCTGCTATCACTGTTCAGGACAAATAGCCAATACAGTCCTCAAAATACTGAGCCATGAACACGGGGTAAACTTTGATTTGGAAAAAAAACTGTTTTCACCTGATGATTATTATATTGAGGTGGCATTGCTGCAAGACAGAAATAAATTGTGACTGTTTAAACTGTGATTATTTCAAATTGCACGGTTTACCAGCTGAGTGGGTGACATGTTCAGTAAAAGTGGTGGAAAATTGAAGGAACAATATGCAGCTTAGGCATCCACCTGAATGCACTTATTCAAGTCAGCCCCGTGTGCACCGATGAGTTCAGATTTAGTTGCATGAGCGTGTGCATCTTCATACAAAAGATTCAAGGGAATACACACAAAAGCAATTACTGCAAGAAAGAAAGAGAAAGAAAGAAACTATAGACCCGCTGCCTGATAAAGGTTGAGTGTGTCAGCACCTAAAGTATCTCCTTGTTTATTTGCACTGATGAAGCATTGATTCACAATAATACAATGCCATTTGGTTCTGATGAGGATGAGTTCAAAACAGACCACATGCTGGCTATCATGTGGTACCAGCAGGCTAATGTCACAAAACTAAATTACTGGTTGCAATGTAGCAGCTTTATAAGGCACCAATAATGACATCGGTGAAATAGCATGGCAAATTAGGGAATGAATCAGTCCTGAGTATGTTGTTGGTACCACTGAGTCAAAACTGAATGTATAAGTAGACGATTAAGAGAAAATAAACATAAGAACTTGTGCAGATACTGTATCTTGATTGTCATTGGGAGTGGGAGTGTCATGGGATTTTCTTAAAATATCCAGACAGACAGAATAAATGAAACGACCAATAATATAACAGTGGAAATTACAGTTTTCATTTTATAAATGCACAGCCTGTTTTACACAGTGGCATACATTTTCAGTGTGCACAGGATCGATCACACAAACTGCCTGAATCTGGTGATAATAGAGTAAATTGCTAATGGCCATTTTTCCAAAAACACAGCGCCACTGAAAATGACTAATGAATAACTCTGACCTGAGGTGATACATAGTGAAAATGCTAATCTCTGCTAGACGATACATCTTGAAACTTAATCGATCCCAAAGTCTTTCAGATCATTTCCTCTTCTTATTGATGAGCTGCTTAGGCTCTGCCGTGTGTTGCCTGCTGCAACATGTGGCATTGTTCCCATAGTTACTGGTGATTGGAGCCTCATTTATTTCGCTAACAAGACCAAACTCAGTTCAGACAATTCTTCAGGATTCTTCTGCGGGAGATAAATTAGCAGAGAGACTGAAAGCAGACAAGGGCCAAGAGAAAGGTGGGATCAGATCTTTTCATTCTCCATTTAACGTGCAATGTTGCTATGTACCGTGGACAAAGGTGTTTAATTTTCAACTGTCTGTACTGACTTGGGAAGTGACTGATTGGTGAGAAAATTCAGTGCATAAAAGATATGTTTTTAAAGTTTTACTGCAGATTTTTTCTTACTTTTCTTTTTCGTCCTGTACTTTCTGACTTGCTCCTACTTCTGTACACATGCAGTGTTTTTTTGTGTGTTTTGCCAAATAATAAATGAATGCAAAGTGTGCCTGTTAAAAGTTAAATTCCGGGGAATAATAAAAACAAGTCTGCCTAGAGGAAACATATTGTGTACTTTTGTAATTTTCTGGTCTCTGGCATAAAATTTCACCTTTCAACACCAGCTTACAAACACAAAAGAAGCTAAAGGCCCCTAAAATATCTTAAACATGGGTGACACCCTTGAAAGGCTTTTTTGTGAAGACTCCTCAGTAGAAAAAGTTAGAATAGTTAATGCAGCCATTAAATCAATTCAAATGCTTCTGCACGGGCAGGGTGCATCATAAAAAGAGGGGCTTACGGTGCATGAAGCGTATTTTTTAAGGGTGAATCATAAAAGGTATTGCTGCACCTTGCAGGAGGCGATGATTAATTTTTATTTAGCGTCCTTCCACCTGGGTTCTTCAAAATGGATGTTCCTGTTCTTTTTTGTTTGTTTTAAGCGCTGCTGTGAAGTCTCACTCCCCATCTTAAAAGCCTGGCAAAACACAAAATGAATGGAAATGACTTTCCATAAAGCGTCATTTGAAGAAGGAGCAAGCGCAAGTTAAAAAAAAGAGCCCTGAACCATCTCTATAATGTTGATCAAAAGTGACAGCTCTGTATTGCGTTTGACTACACTCGGCCAGCCCCACCGGCAGACGAATAGAAATAGGGAATATCAGTCTTCAGCTTCAATCCTTCAATAAAGACAATAGTCGGGCTGAACACATGGGAGGAGATGAAGGGTGAGAGTGATACGATGTGGCATTAATTTTCCCCAGCGGCGGCATTTACCACATTTCATTCAATAATGCTAAGTCTTTCAGGGGACACTGCTGGACTAGTCAGCCATTTAGAAAAGAACTTAGGGGATTATCAGGGCACTGAACAGGCACTGTTTAGGCTAGACAGAGGGAGGGATGGAGATAGGAGGGGAGAGGAGAGGAAGGGGGAGGAGTGGAGAGCGAGTGGCTGCAACAGGGTTGATGGAGAGATAGCAGAGAGGATGGTCGTGAGATTGAAGGGATGGATGAGACATGATCAGTGGATAGTAACGGAGATATGGGGAGAGTAGAGAGCGGGGGTGATATCGGAAGGGGAGGGTGAATTTATTCAGGTGTTACCCATGCAAGCCAGCACCGGAGATTTAAACCCTCCCCACCCCCCTCCATGCTAATGGAAAGTATCAGTCATGAGTAGAGAGCCAGAGATAAATACATCATGGTGACTGGAGGCCTGATGGCAACACTTTCTCCGGGAGTCAGAGGAGGACGATGGATGTGATGGGGGTGTGTTAGTCACTGGGGCCAGCACCTAGTAATTCCAACCACATGCCCACATCTTTAGTCAGCAACAGCAAGCTTTTAGTCATCAAGCATTTTTGTGTTTAATTTTGAAATGTATTGACTGGAATATGCTGTGTTGTAAAAAACAAAACAAAAACAACAGTAACAACAGCAGTAAAAACAGAGGGGTGAACTCCATGTGAAGCCAGAATGTGAAATGATGTGGCCACATTAAAAAGTATGTAATTTTCTTTTTTGACAGTATTTCCTTATATTTTTTTATGGCAAATGTGTTGCCTATTTTCACATCCAGCAGCTATGGAGCAACATCAGCATTCATTTAGAGTCAGGTTTCATACAACCTGATGCATGTAATATGAATGCAATATTTTGCTGTTTTTGGTCTCCACAAACTTATTTGAGAAATCCTTGACTCTTTTTAGATGCTGAATGTGCCACTGCATATGTCACAAACTTTGCATGTCTCTGCTGTTTGGTGACTGGGCAGGTTAAGTATAAGTGAGTTTCATGGAAAACAGCTGTCTGCTGCTGTTGAAAACCAATACTGGGAGTAACTTATTAGAAGGTAAAATGTTACTGTAATTCCACTACCTTCGACAGTACTGTAACTAATGGCACAAAACAGCTCAGGCAGTGTGAGCTAAGTTTAATTTCCATCATAGTATAATATAAACTGTTCATCACATAATTATTGTTTACTATTTTCTCAAACTAGGTTAAAATGCATATCCGCCGTCTGTGGTCTTCTTCTACCAAATCCTACTGTCTAAAACCAAGATTTTCAAACAATGGTTCGAGTACCAATATCACTCTGCTGCATACTCATGTTCATGCATGTAGGGAATGCAGGCTTTATCCACAATTAGTTACGAGCTAAAATGTGATGGCTGTAAGCCACTGGTTTACTGTGAATGCAGCTGTGGCTGACAGCAGTCAACAACAAATAATTTTCTTATTAGGAAAAAACCTGTGTCCTGTGAACTGTTCATAGTTCAATACGCATATGCTAATAAATTTGAATGTGGTACTTGGAGATCCTCATATTTTCTGAGGTGGCACATGGTGTAAAAAGTTTGAGGAGCAATAAAAGTGTAGCTTACTTAGGAATGCTAGTCATTGCTGCCCTCTGGTGGTTGGGAGCGTTAGTAACTCCTGTCAGTGATAACGGTAAACTTCAAGCCGTAGGCCGGAAAGCAAAAATTTAATGCTTTGAAGAGTTGGGTAATAATTATCTTTGGGTTCACCACATGCAAGCGGTCACAAGATCGATTGTCAATAAAAAAAGCATTTATTATATTCGCTACAACAAAAATCAAATATTCCATAGAACCTTGGTAAACTAGAGGCTAATGATCACAAATGAGCAACTGCAGGCAGAACATGGCTAGCTTGTGTTGCACTATGTTGGCTGGATAAGTAGGTAGTTGTTTTTTAAAAGGTTGCAGGAGTATTTCTGCCTCACGGTGGTCAGAGAAGACAAAAAGCACCTTCTAAACACAACTGAATTCATACACTGGTATTTCTTTATGTTAGGCCCTTCAACAGCCAGAAAGCATAGTGACATCTAAATCATATAAAGTGATTAGAAAAAGGACTAGGAAAGTGGGAAAAAAGAATGAAAAAACACTATATGATAAATCCTGGTAATAGTGCTTTGATGTTGTAAAACATAACCTTAATATTACACATTACAATTGTTTTACAGCCATTACTAGTGATGATTTTTAATATACTATATGAATAATTGCAACTCAGCTACCTGTTTATAAGGTTCCTCTAACTAAAACTAATGCAATTCATTAGCACCCATGTAATAAATCCTAAAATGAATGTTCAGTTTTTGTTGAATCTATTTTAGAGAGATTCAACTTTATGGTCACTCTGGAATGTGTAGTTTGTGGTTCCATTAAATTGTATTGATGTTTACAGTGCTTATATGGTGTGATGATCACGCTTTCTAAAGGCACACCCACATAGGTGTTTTCAGCCATTCTAGCTGATTACACCTCTGCTCCTGTAGTAGCTGGGTGTTTTGTTGAGAAAAACATGAGATCACCAAAGTCCATAATGAAAACGATTAAGGTGCAAGTTGCTCTGCTATAATGAGTGAAAGACAGCTAACAGCAGGGTCAATGATATATTGATCATGCTTAATCCGTTCACACCTACACAAACCTGAGAAGAGCTCTAATCAGGCAACATAAGTGAACACTCCTATGTGGGTGGATCACAAGTCAGGGTGGTCTTTGAGTCTTATCTGGCTAATTTGCTAATCCTGGTTTGTCAGATACTCTGCCTGAAGTTTACTGTATCTGAGCAGAATCGTAACATGCATCATCTTATGAGGGGGCGGTAAACTGTGAGCTGCGGCTCTCTTTTGGCCCATTAAGCAGAGCGGAGCCATAAAGGAGCCAGGTCAGGCGAATAAATACTAAACGACCCAAGCAGGGCATTGGGGAGATGATGCAGAGGAAAGGGCCTGGCGGGCTGATGCTGTCACCCATACATCAATTACCCAACGCTGGACATTTGTCTTTTCAATGGCTCTCTGCGATGGCTGGCTATCGGTAAAGCTATTTGGCTAGGAATCATAGGTTAATCGGCACCCACACCAGGCATTTCAGGGATGTTTATGAGGAACTGTAAAACCATATTTATGTTATCTATAAGGATCTAATTGATGGTCGTTATTCAGTGGGATTTAATGGAACAAGGGTACATTTCTACCTGTGATGGTGTCTGTGACATCAGAAAGCTAATTTTTCATGAGGTCATGGCTGAGGAATACTTGGGCATACATGTACCCAGAGAAACAAGGAGGAATAATATTATCCACACAGGCTGGGGAGATAAAAACATCTGAAGAACTATACCTTAAGGAATCGAGTGCATTTGTTGTCATTATACGACACCGGGTTATACTCCAAAATTACACACAAAAACCAACATAAAGACAATAATAGGTTAACTTATAAAACAAAACAATAAAAATAAATACAGAAATCCATAGCACAATACACATCTACATCCAGGAAATACTGAGGGCACTTTTTGAATTTGTATGGGGTTGAATGTAAACAGTAGCCAAAAGATCATGATTGTAATATGGCTTACATCTTTGCATAAAAAGTTTGACATCTGTCCATAAACTTTGAGTGCATTTGAGCACAAAGTATCATCGATGTAAACATAGAGTTCTCCACCCCTCGTCTTGCATGTTGCATCCTATACCTTGAAGTATGATCCACCAGACAAGTGCAACACCTTGATCCGCAATATTGTGATGCATCTTTCAAGCACTCAGCCAGATCAGCTGAACACACCAATAATTTACCTTCAACCTGATGCAAATTTTAAAAATGAACTACAGGATTATTCCCTGGGTGTATACGTGTATATGTGTATAAATAACTGTATATATTGTTTTGCTTGTTTTATTATATTTGTCCTATACTATATTCTATTCTAGTCTTATTCTATTTATCTGTATATATGTTATATGTGTGTGCATTTGTAACATGAAAGGACTACAGCTTTCTTTTCGTTGTGCAATTCTGTTGCATAATGGCAGTAAATGAAACAGAACTTGATACCTTGAAAAAGCATGAATCCATGTGTAGTATATGGCATGATCCTGGAGTTTCTTTATCTTTAAGAGTTACTAAAATTAAGGCAGGCCTGCGGTGCTCTCAATCAGGCCATGCAATCTGTGGGAATTTGTCGTAGTGTAGGCTAAGAACAGCTGGAACATCGAGCACCTGAAAACAATTGAATGCACCATCTGCACAGAGGCTGAGTTCACTCCTGACTTAACACATACGCAGCTGGCATGCTTACATAAACAACAACAACAACCAGGTTACATAAAAGGCAAACAAGGACCATATTAACTGAGTTGACTCTTAGGATTATCAAGATTTGCATATCAGTTATGCAATTAATCTGTCCAATACACAACCTCACAAAGGCCTTGAATTAACAAAGAGCTGAATTTTCAGACCTTGAAACCTTTATTTAAACAGGCAAGTTGACTGAGGGCATCCCTATGCACAAAAGCTCTTGGGATCATCTGTACTGTAGGATTACTCACACACCTTCATATTCACACAGTTGCACACACAACACAGAGGTCCCGCTTCTAACCTTCAGCCGACTGGTGCTTCTCTCATGGTCATGCATAGAGTCAATTATCTGAGCATATTACAGCAGCCTTTATATCTATAACTATGTGTAAAGTATTGCTGTGAAAGCATAAAGGATGGTGTGCATCAGTGAAGCCAGCAAACTAGCAGAGGTGCATTTTAGTGGCACAGCTGCTTAACCAAGTGATAAAGTAACATGGACACACTCACACAAAAAAAATCATTTTGTGATCTGGCTGGCATGCATCCTAGTTCTCTGCACCCCTTTCATCTGTGTGGCTGGCAACAGCCATAACACTGAAAATCTCTAACCCAAAAACTATTTCAACTGAGCTGGTGCATGGTTTGTGCCATGTGCAGCCTGTGTATATGTGTGTGTATGACCATATGTGTGTGCATGCCTATAAAAGAAAGTCCAGATCAAAGCGCCCCATGCTGTCCATGTCCAGCCAACTTGGCAACCCGATTATTTCGCTCCCATCAGAGCTGCAAAATAAAAATGTCAAAAAATGAAGCTGAAGGGGGGGATGGTGAGAGGGGAAAGCAAGACAGGAAGAGTAGAGAAAAAAGGATGGTGGGTGAAAAAGAGATTGTCTGTATAGAGAAAAGTGAGATTGTTCCTCATTTGAGAGATGAGATGTTGTTTCTTTCTTTCTTTCTTTCTTTCTTTTTCTTTCCCCTTTTTTTCTGTTGTAGCGGGGCTGTGATCTGAGTGGCAGGCGACAGATACTGGAGCGTTGCAGTGCTGCATGAGGGGTTGGGCTGAGTTACAGTGCATGTCCTTCCTGCTCCTAGCAAATTGCTGCCTGAGTGGAAGAGACAAAAGCACTGAGGGAGTGACAGAACAATATCATAGCAAAGACAGGCACAAAGAGAGATTATGTATCTGTGGGTATGGAACTGTATATTATACATAGTTGCCAAACAAAAAGCAAACCAACAGTCCTGCAGAGGGGGAAACTGTTTTCCAGTGGTATCAGAGTGGCAAATTCCAGCATTCTCTTCAGTAAATAACAGGTTATAATACCGGAAGCATAAATGGAATATAAAATTCATATGTGTGTTTTCACTGGTGTATAATCACCTAAAAATAGGAATCACTGTGCTTTTATATATAAATAAGGTGAATGCTGTCTTCCACAGAAGCTGCCATGCACTGCCACATTCACAGTAGATCAGGACGACCAAACGCTGCTTCTAGGACATTTTGCACAAGTTTTGTGGCCACTGCAGCTCACGCAGAAAAGAGGAGGGTGAGGCGGAGGTGTTTGCTATCTGCAAGCTCATGGCTAGATGCCACTGAATCCTATAAACTGGTCATTAAAAAGGACAAAACAACAACAACAAAAAAAAGTCTTAGTGAGGTGTTGTTTAAACACCTCCAGAGCAGCTTCAGTGCTCATTATCATAGATTCTCCACCAACACTTTTTTGGAAGATTTTGGCTCAATTAGTGTTTTATTGGTGGTGGAGAGAGCTGACTAAAAAAATGTAGTATGAAAATAACTCACTGACGGCAGACTTAGTGCTTCATGCACCAGTGAGGGGTTATGTCAAAATTCTGATGGTGTCAGAAATTTGAAACAAGATATTACAATGCAACCATGTTTACAAACCAACCAATCAGGGAATGATACAGAATACACCGGCAAGCCAATGTGCTCCTTAAACAACACATTTATATCAAACAGTCTTTGATGTAAATCCAGTACTGCATTGTCCATTAGGCAAATAAGGTTTTGTGCTATGTGTTTCAGGGACAAAGAAAAGGCCAATAAAGCACAGTGGGGTCATTATGATATAACCCAAAAGGACACTGGGGCTGGAAATGTCTAACTTCAAACTCTGGATTGAATGTGGCCAAGTGAGGAACAGAGAAAATACAGTATAGGCAGAGAGAAGAAGGGGGAGAGACAAAGACAGCCCTGCTCCTTGACTTCAATCAGCGCCTGTTGTTTGCCAACAGCTACACTCTCCACCTCTCTTCACACCTGAGGTCGACAGGGTCAGTTCAATTGCAGCTCAGGCTCTGGCTTCTTTCACACTCCTTTCATACAGGAGACGTGCACGTGACCCAGATCTACTGAATGCACACGTTCAGCCCAGGTTTGACCGCACTGAAACTGCTGTCACAGGTTAATCTTGTGTCGTCAGTGTTGGCAGAGACTCTGCTCTGCAATTGTAGTTACAGACACAGTCCTGCAAAACCACTGACCATAAACCATTAGACACAGTTACAGTAAATTATAGAAGTACAGTTCAGTTATATTATTAAATATATTGCTGGATATGATAATGATAAAACTGCTTAAGAGTGGTGGTTAAAACATAGAAATGCTATGTAAATCTTTCTATATGCACTCAACAATGAGCAATGTGCTTTTCTCACTTATTTTTGGCTGATCTTCTGTTATAGCATTTTTCAGGAGAATATTCACTGTAAATACAAATATAGATTCAATGGGCCTGATGCCTTAATTGCTCTTATGCACAGATTTGATCTTAAATTGCACGTGCAAACAATTTAAGAACTTCTGTGGCATCCATCAATATTTGCACATTTCCCATTTGTTTTGGTTAAGTGTTAAATTTAAGAGTGAATTGTTGGCTTGTGGTTTGCACACAGTCTGCTGCTCTTATGTGGATTTACTGGGGCGTTTCCATGTGCTAATAGCAGTTTTCCCACTCAGGTGGGTAAGAACCTGGTGACTTGTCTGTCAGCATACATTTCAAAAATCCCACGGTGGATTTTCTTATTTTCCTTTAACTGCTTTTTTAGCAAGAATAAATATAAGTGAAAAAAATAAAGCAAAACATTCATGAGGCCCAGTGTTTTTCAAACCTGAAAACAAAGTTTGTAGTACCTCTTGCAGCCCAGAATATTGTATGCAGGGGTTCCTTTCAGGATGCACACAGCCCCAATGACCTTCACCAGTAAGGTACTTCAGCTTCTTTGTAGCCTGACCAGCTAAACTCAACACAAACAAAAGTCTGCAAAGCGCTGGGTGCTCCCCTCGAGTGCACAGTAATAACTAAAGATGACTCAGACAAGTGTATCAACATTTTTATCAACATTTGTCTTATCACGACTATGGTGGCTAGACAGTAAGTGTATAAAAATGGGATTTTGAAAAGTAAAGGGGGATCCGTCCATCCCATCCCAAGTGGAAATTATGACCTTGCTTAGAACCAACATTAAATTTGAAATATAACATTTATCTTCACATACAGGCACTATAAAAACAACACTGTGACCTGACTGCTGACCCCAAACCCCTCCAGGCAATGTGATGTTCTCACAGAGCCAACAAAATTAAGTTACAGTTGGTCTGTGCGAATACAACAGAGGAAGTACAGCACAAAGCTTGTACATGACGGAGCACAGAGACTGCGGCCCTCGAGGATTCCTCAGGGACGGTAAGAACAGCATTGAGGTGGAACACTGTGGACTCTTACAGCCTGACAGGTCAGTGTCTGCCATAACCCATAACACACAATGAAATGAGATGACCAACCAAGTGCATCCAGGCAGCTGAAATGTCACAACTAAACTGACATACTCCTGTGTCACCGTCTGTCCCTCACCGTACTATACACATCCTTCTACCTAATACTTTACTATTGTGGTCTGGTTTCTCTGTAACATGTGTGGTGTTCCAGGTAGAAGTCCAATGGAACAATTCATCTCCTCAAAATTATTTTAATATACAACTGAATTTTGAGGGAAACATAATAAACATACTGAGGAAATGTTGCTAAGTAGCATCCTTGGCGAGTGATATTAACCAATATTTAACTGTAATAATGAGCTTTCCCTAACTGTAACCAGTGCTTTTACTGCTAAAACCTACCCATGTCATTACCTTAAAGCGATACTTTAGAAGATCTCCAGTTCACAAAACACTCCCAGAGTTTCAGCGGAAAACAGCTAGCAGCCAAATCCAGTATAATTAGAGTGAATTGTGACCACGTTTAAAAAGTAAAAAAAAGAACACAAAACAAACACAAAATGTCTCCATCCTGCTCGTGTGGCGTAATCCAAGTGTCCGTGAGCCGCGTCATTAACATTTAACCACAAAAGACGCCATTTACACCATGTTTTTAGCCGAAAAGTCAACTGTAGCCTCCCAGGTAGCATGTAAACACGGTGTGAATGTATCGTGAGACTTCGTATATCTATTAACAGATGCACGTGTGAAGATATTGCGAGATCTCTTGTGCACCCGGCTCAAGTCTGAGAGGCTACAGTTGACATTTTGGCTAAAAACATGGTGTAAATTGTGTCTTTTGCGGTTAAATTTTAATGTTGCGGCTCACAGACACTTGGATTAGACCACACAAGCAGTATGGAGACATTTTTGTGTTTGTTTTGTGTTCTCTTTTTTACATTTTAAATGTGGTCACCACTCACTTTAATTGTACTGAATTTGGCTGCAAC
>JAJHUR010140567.1:0-13000 GCA_027495735.1 Lutjanus campechanus | reverse complement strand
GCTCAATCTGATTGGCCAAATATATTGACAGAGCATTAAGGCATGGCGCATGGAAACACACCATTTATCGCAGTTCAGTCAGTCTTTTGCAATATGTATATCGCGCATGTTGATATCCCGATGACGGTAAATTTACGATATATTGTGCAGCCCTACTAGATAGATAGATAGATAGATAGATAGATAGATAGATAGATAGATAGAACTTTATTGATACCAAACTGTCAAATTCTTCTACCTATCTATCTATCTATCTATCTATCTATCTATCTATCTATCTATCTATCTAGTATGTATGTTGTGAACATGGCCTTTGTGGCCGGGATTTCACCCCACTCACTGTCAGCTGCCATGCCTTTGTTTTCCTCACACAAAGCCATTCAGGCATGACCAGCTCCTGTCCTCCACTTTCCACCTAATCATCACTTCACTCGTTGACAAGGACGCTCATAAAAATGGTGAATTATTTGACTCAGGTCGAATTGAGCTTTTCGTCACGTCATTGCTGAAGGATATTTCACAAATCCAAACACTGACTGATTTTGTATGTCGGACGACATTGACCCACAGGAAGCGTTTCCACCCTTATTTTAGTCCGAGGTGAACAAAACGATGGATAAAACAGGATAACAAAATGGGTTGATGGATGGATTAAGGGTCTCAGTGCATTAGCGTAAGGTTAAATCAAGAACTTGTCTGTTTTTTATATTCTCCTGAGCTGCCCGAACGTGAGATGAATCCAGCGGATCAGTGCATGGCAAACGACAGTTGAATATGTTATGCCTAAAGAAGCTTTTTTTTCTGTCTGACCTGACCATCTCATGAAAACACATTTATGGTCTCCTTATTTTAAAGCAGTTTGTCCAAAAATAAAAGCAGCAAAGAAGTGGGAGACTGCAACTTTTGGTTCCACTAAAATTGCCTTTAGCACTTCTATTGATGGGATTGGGCAAAGTCTTTATTCTAGAGCCAAAAACAGACATGAAAAATCTTTTTTTTTTTCTTTTTCTTTTTTTCCCTGCACCCAGCCAGAATGTATGACTTATATCTCAAATGTTTTTCTGACGATATCAAATTGTAGGATTCAAACAAACGCTGGGGGCCAAAAACATTGTACTTATCTTTGGCCAAAACAGCATTAGTTTGAAAGGAGACTAAAAAGTACCCAGCACTGAGTTGAGATCTCCTCAGAACTTTTAATTGACTCAAAGAAGAGTTCCAAATTGATTAGCAAATTGTTTGAAAGAGAAATGTGGCTATTGTATACTTCAAACTTGAAACTAAGTGCAGTAATGAGATGAAACTTTTTCCTCGAGTGTGTGTGCAAAAAGGGACATGTCTGTCTCCATACATATATATATAGATGAGTGTGTGCTATACTTTTAGAAGGAGAGGCCCCGCACACTGCAGAATTTGTTAGGAGCTAATGTCTCCAAACATCAAATGTGCCTTTTTAACTGTGGTTGGTGCTGATAGAAATAATGAAGAAGAAACAAACTGCTAGCTCAAACTAGAGATATGGCACCATGGTTTGTTTACCATGCTTTAATGGCTTTCATGTTTTTGTTGTAATTACTAAAATTTGAGAATTTTAAGAGAGTGAAACGTTGTGTACTCAACCCCCTGCTATGAGTCCCAGGCATGGTCCAAAATAAAAGCCTCTACAGCATCAAATAAAAAATATTGTTAAGCAAAACATACACAGAGATCTACAAAGGAATGGAAATTAGAGCATCAACATCAGCTATCATAACAGCCGCCAGACCTTAATCCAGCAGTTTATTTTAGGTGTTCAATCAATATGGAAGTTATTGATCAGAACAAAACAAGAAAACTGTATTTTGTCAGGTGGGTGGATGCATGGATGGGAAAAAAACCCTCAGTATTCGGGCATGACGATCAGAATACAGACCATCTGAGAGCTCCTGTGATAAGTGTGAGGAAAAGGAAAAAAAAAAAGGATCTCCAATACTTACAATCCTCACATGTTGCTAAATACAGGGTCTCCACCTTTTCACGATGCACAGTCACAGAAGAAATGCAGCTTGTGTTTGATACTGCTATCAGCATTCATCAGGCTCTGTTTGGTACCACTGAGCAGCCGTGCAGCTTATGGGCTCTATTTTAAGCAGAGCAAGTATGAAGGCAATATGTGGATAGTAAGCTCCAAGCCATGGATAAAACAGAATAGCTGAGAGTAGAAAGAACACTAGTGGAGGTGATGAACGGCGTGACTGTTTAACCTAAGAAACATCTTGAATGGAGGCTAGTTTCACAAAGTGTGAAATCCACATGAATCTTGAAGAAAAATGAGCACCTTTATTATTAACCAGGATCAAAAAGGTAGAAAGCAAAAGGTACCATGTCCATCATTGTCCATTACCCCAGCTCACACTGGCTGATATGCAGTGCACAGTCTGGACATGTGGCTAGTCCAGAACTGATACAAAGAGACACATTTACACTTGTACACATGGGCACAAATGTGTACACAATATATAATATTATTTGGTAATATATAATGTATTACAATATTTTTACCGTTTTGCCTCACCAAAGTCACACAATAACACAAACAAGCTGATCAATCGAGACAGTAGAAGTCCAGCAACTCCCATGTTCTGCAGCGTTAGGAGGGATTTTCTTTTTTAGGAGGCTAAAATATGTTATGCTGCTGACCTCTTCCACAGCAGTACATTCTTAGCTTCCTACACTGATACTCCTGCACACCATTGACTATGGAAAAGTTCTTCATATGACCCCACTTCAAAAAGTCTAACCAATCCCTTTATGCGAACAATTAAACTAAGAGAGTCAAGAAAAACATATTTTCAGTTTGGCAGGATTTATCATTAATGCTTCAGAACAGAATTATAAACCTTGTATTTCCTGATTAGGTTCTCAAAGTCAATATAGTTTTCACCAATAGCTGGAAAATAAAATCCTTCTTATTCTTAACCATGGAAACTTGACATGAGCATAACCATATCAACAGCACACTGGCCATCAATATAAAATTGTGTGATTCTATGACAGAATTTTATGAACAGATAACACTATCGTACATAACTTACTAACTAACACAGCTGTGTAAAAACTACACTCAGGATTTGTTGTGTCTATCTAAAATGATTTTGGGTAGATGTCAGTGAAAACCTGTCATTTATCCTTAATGAAGACACTGGAAAAGTGCAGAGACAGATGGTGTACAAACTAAAATGAACACACAGTTTCAAGTTTGGAAGACGTGAGGGGGGCAAATCCCAAATGTGCTTCCATAATTAACTTCACTCTGGCCTACAAAGGCAAGAGGAAGACAAGAAAGATGGTATTTTCTTATTTTACTTGCTGGATCATAATGGATCAGATAGTGACATGGAGGACCTGATTAGCGATTCTGCTGCCACCCTCCTTCATGAGAAGATCTTTGATAAGCCCCATCCATCAAACTTGACTGGCTCATTCAAAGTGATGGGAAAAGCGAGCCTATCTGTTTATCAGCGCTCTGTCTTGCAGATAAGCCTATATACTCTGACGACATAGGAGAGAGGCTGAAATTAGACATGGGAGCCTCTGTGGAGTGTTGGTTACCCAGTATAGGAGAGACATCTACTGGCTACCAGCTGTCTTACAACTCTATATAGGCTTCCCCTGTGTATCACTAGGGAGAGCCTACATGGTGTGACAGACAGGAGAACTGCTTCATATTCATCTTTGATTTCCATGCAGCTCCTCAGCCGTTGCACAGTTTTAAAACAGACATGTCAAGATAAAGACCTCAGATTAAAACAAGGACTGAAACGTGTTTTTCTGCATCAAATTACTGCAATAAAAGCTTTGTGATATACTGCAGAAATCTCTCCTCTCATTTAAGTAGATTAATTCAATTTGAAAAGTTGCAGCCTCCATAAATGATTTGTTAGTTTGTCTGCAGCTTTGATTTGTGGAAAGAAAAATCAAAATATGTAAATGCAGTGCGGTTTGGCAGCCAACGTAGACATCCCAGATGTCGAATTTCTACACCACTACATGTACGCAATAAAAAATGTTCTAGCTAAAAAATGATAATCATCTAATGGCGGAAATCCCAGAATCACTACCAAAATCTAATAAACTTGCCAAGTGGCAGCATGTCCATCAAAATCCAGCCAACTCCATTTGCAGGTTTTTGTGGTAACACACAAACAAAATAAACAGAGAAGTGGAAAATTTCATTGTTGCAACTTCACTGGCAGATGTGACAATGTTTTTTTGTGTGTGATTCAATTATTCAATTTTCAGTTATACGTGAACTTAAACATGGTACAAGAATGGAGGGTTTCTGTGTTTGTGTTTTGTGCCATTCCATTATATTGTTGATATTTGGATCCCAAAATGATAATTCATCACCACAAAATAAAACTATTATGAGCTTCTATGCAATCATATTTATGTCAGCCTTGATTTCACCTCCAACGACTACTTTTCCACACTGTAACGGTGACGACTTCTTACTTGCTTCTCCTGCATTCCAATGAAGGTAAATAAATTTACCAATTAGGAATGTATCTTCATGCCACTGTTATCCAGGGGGAGAGATTTCTGAGTCACAAACATGTTTGTTCACCCATGCTGAATCTTATTCAGTCGGTCAGACCAATCGGTTCAATGAGTTGGCACAAGCTCAAACGACACATGACCGCGGACAACAGGGTCTTGTTTACTGTGGTGAGGTGAAGTGGGACATGCTTTGCAAAGGATCTTAGTGGGGCTTAATGGAGCGGGAAGCTTGTGAGGACAGCGCTTGTTTACTATCTCCAAAAGGAAATGTCATGAGGCTACCCTGTGGAGATAACTGTTTTCCACTGGGAGTGAGCAAACTAGCCAATTACAGAATTAAGGCCCACAAAAAATGTCGGCAGACCCTGACTGTGCTCGCTTGCATCACAGGCCCGTGCTTGTCTATGCGTCTGCATGCACAAAAAACGTCTGTTGTGCTTCTTGATGTATTTGCACAGACAGATCCACAAAACATATGAACAAACGTTTCTCATTATTTATCAATTTAGCTCATATCCACGTTTAATCAACACAGCCATATTTATCTCCAGCTGCTCTGCTCTGTTGTTTTGATGCTGCAGTTATATGGGCAGCAATCTCCAATTCACAGCCATATGCTGCCAGCCTAATTCTTGAGAGAGGACCATGTTTAAAATGAATGTGTGCTGTGGCTGCCAAGACTGCTCTGAGTGGAATTAATTAAAAAGTACTATACTCTTCCATCTGCCTTGCACATGTTGGCAGCCCCAATCTTTTACACTTTTGGGAGACAAGTGGAGACTAAGTTAGGAAAATATCATCTTTATGAAAGTCTGTTGGAGACAGCTAGGGTGAGAGTTGGGGGACAGCAGGCAGAGGGTCTTAGAGCTGCTATTTACAATGGAGTTGCACAAAAAAATGAGCACATATTGGAGATCCTAGATTGTTAAACTATGGTACGTGTACCGTCCCCCTAGAGGTATCTTAAAGTTCTAAACACATCAAAATATTACAAAAATTCAAATGAAAATACTTAAACCATGACATCACTGAAATATAATGTAGAATAAATTTTGTGTCGTAATATTTTTGTTTCAGTATCAGCTTGCTACATAGTGACATTCATGCACATATAGCACATGCATACATACAGGCGTATGTTAGTGTTACAGTACCACTGCGGATATGCAGATGATGTTTTTGATTGCTAAAAACAAATATCTGCATCAATGTTTACAAAACTAAAAACTAAACTAAATGTAAAATGGTCAAATAGCAGCCGTCTGATGGCAGTAGATTGTTTCTACTCCATAATCACTGCTGTTCCTGGTGGACAGATAAAGCATTGCAACTCGTTTCCAAATATGTTGCTTAGGAGTGCTGTGAGGCAAGACCACATTCACTTCATCATCAAGCGGGGATTTCATTAGAGCCAGGAGGCTGGCTGGAACCTAGCAGGGATCTGCTATGGATCTATCAGGGAACAGCTGGGAATTGTAGGTGGCTGCATCTATACATCATTCATGATTAGTTGCAAGATAAGCTGCAGAGGTTGGGAACATGACTTGACTTAAGTCAGACTTAAGTCAGGTCATGGGGCTAATGTCAGTCCAAAAACAAACAAACAAAAAAAAATTGGATTCAAGGATTATGTTTTCGATGACAGTAGTGGTAGAAGTAAGAAGAGAGCAGCAGTGTGCAGTGTCATATGAGAAACACCTTAGACAGATGTGTAACAGGCCAAGATGAAATGGTGTGATCCTCCTGAGGGGAAGCCAGGACGGGAGGCTCAACACTGTGATGGAATGTTTTTTTGTATCATACGTCTGTTTTCACTATAGAGCCATATCTCCATTGTTGTTCATTTGGAGGTTTGTTATTGATTGCCACAACTCTTTTCATGGCTGCTGTCTTTTAACTGATTTAAATGTGGAAACTTGGAGGGGATCATCAGAATTTCATATGATTTGATTCTGAGCTTGCATGAGCTGAGCAATGACTTGCTTGATATATTGCACACACTCGACTTGACTTGCTTTATTCTCACCACAGTGACTTGGGATTTGCTTGAGACTTGAAGGGTAAAACTTGAGACTTGCTTGTGATTTGCACACCTCTGATAAACTGTGACGGCAAGATAGAGGAAATATGAAGACAGTGAAAGTGAATGTGCCTTTGCATGCGTGTGGGTGTGAGGGGCTGCTGTGTGTGGTGTACGAGAACTGTGTCTGCCTGTGCCTGACGACAGTCAACAATCAATTATATTCATATTAGAAATAAGCCTGCCTCCTGCATGAACTGCTGAAGTTGAAGAGGAGAGGCCTACCCTTTTTGTATTTTCATGTTGGTCATAATGGTGCTAATTGGAGAGGCTCATATTTTCTGAGTTGTAAAAAGTTTGAGAAACACTGTAAATGCTGTAAATGCTGGTGTTTGAAAATGACAAGTTTAAGTGGTTCTGGGTGTGGTTTACTGTATCTGACAGCACAGTAAAAAAAACTTGACATGCATAAACTAATAAACCACAGATCCAACCACAGGCCAAACCCATACCACTGTTTTGCTGTCAGGACATTTGGTGGACAAGTAGGACAAAGTTTTGGAGTTGTGTAACTGTGATGTGTAATTCATGAAGTACAGCTCTTTCATTAATTTACAACACCCATCCATATTCACGTTGTTGCTCAATGTGCTAATTACTCAAGCCACTGGATATGCACTTTTCATGCAAGAGTCTATGTCCGGGCACTAAAGCATATCCTCCCACACAGGAAATTATTTACCTCAGGGGTCCTCAACCTTTTGTTACTTAAGGCATGCTTCTGATTGTTAAAAACCATTCCAAAGATCACCTTCCCAAATAAATGAGTAAAAAACAACATAAGAAAAAAAAATCAAATGGGCTGTGACAGGATTTAAACACATTCAACACACTTTGCTTCCAGCTCAGCCTCACAGCCTCAGTTTAATATATTAAACCTGCCAGGTTTAATATATTAAGGGTCATACTTCTTCACCACGCACTTTACAGCTTTTACTGGTGACGGATTGTTTCTTTCATCACTTTTTGGTTTACAAAAAATAAGTAGCTAAAAAAAAAAAAACAGAGAGAGAAATAATTAGAGCCCTGGTCTTTTGGATCTAATGCCGATTTCCCATGTAAAAAAAGGAAGAAAAAGTTGGGATAACTCAAAGTTTCAAGGCAATTTACTGCAATAGATTTTTCAGCTTTGAGCCCAATTCAAAGTCTTAAATTTTGAAATAAACTAAACAAATGTTTTGCCAACCTATGATCTTTAGTTTAGATAATTTACTTAACTTTAGATAAATTGCATCATAGAAAAAAAATTCTAATATTTCAAAAACTTGTTATAGTGAGCTGTGGACATAATTTGTGATCATTTGAGTGCCTGAAATTCAAAAAGTTGAACTGGAAAATATTAAAAAATATATAGTAAAAAAAATTAAAATGATAATTAAAATAATAACCACTACCCATGTATAATCCAAAATGACATCAGGGCACTAAAACTGAAACTAAAGTTTCAATGAGATTTCGAATAATTAGGAGGAGCCATAAATTTTAAATAATCAAAACACATATTAAGAAAAAGGATAAATATACATAAAATGCTGCTAAAATGAAAAAAATAAATAAAAACAATTTACATTATGTTCTGTTAGAAAAATGTTGGATAACATATACATTGATAACAATATATATAGACTGATACAATTGAGCAAGGCCAATATCGACATGATGATAATTTTTATCTAATCATATGGCAATACCACTGACTGCGAGGATCACGAGATGGTGCACTGAGGCCCACCAGTGGGCCTCAGTTAAGAATTGCTGGTTTACCTTAAGCTAACTTGACAGCATAAAATAAAAACAATCAACAACAACAACAACAATAACAAAAATTACATACTGTCATATTGTATGGGCGGATCTTACTTTAATCTGCATGCATTCTATAATGAGTTGCAGCTTCAAGCTTTGCAGTGTGGGTGAACTGGCTGCTTGCATTAATGAGCCGGTGTGCCTAATAAAGTGTCCACAGAGTTTATATTTCATGTTACAGTGATTGATGCTACAAATTTTAATTGCATTTGCTTTAATGAACCACTATTACTTCTACTCCCAAGATGAGTCGGCAGTGATACAGTGATGAATGAAGGCACAGTCGAGTGTCTGACTGGTATTGTCTGCATATTTTGACTGGGTATTTAATTCGCTCTGGGTTCTGGATACAACTGGTTCCCTTCTCCCAGTTCTGGGCCTGCCTGCCGTTGCTATAGAAACATCAGAGAGAGAGAGAGAGAAAGAGAGGCACTGACTGCAGTCGAGGTGTGTGTGTGAGTGTGTGTGCGCGTGGCTTGCGTGTGTGTGTGACTGTGACAGAGCAAGATTTCAAAGAAGACTGTTGAGCTGTGTCTAATGAGTAGAGTGTGTACTCACACTCTCATCTGTGCAGTGAATGTGGAAGCCTGCAGCAGGTCACATCTGACTGAGTGTCGGTGCCCTCAGCATCCGCACACGCACACGCACTCTCTCTGTCACCGTGACAGTTGGCCACCATGGAAGTATGGAAGTCCAAACACACATAATAAGCCCAGCACGCTATTACCACAATACTGTCAAGGCGCTCAGAAAATACAGTTTCAATTACTTGGTCCTTCCATTGCTACAAAATCCCTCATGGTCTTGTGTAAATCTCTAGTCAGTTTTTTTTTTTCTAGTAAAACAAATTAGCATTTCTAGTAAAAATACAAGAGCCACTGCAGAGCTCAAATTGCAAAGAACTTGTCACTGCTACAGATGCAGCATTTTAACAGCTGAGGGCCCAGGCTGATTTGTGGCTCATCTTTGCTGGGTCTGTTCACAGTACTTGACTGGTACATGATCCCTTCTGGATTAAGTGCAGAATCACCTCGGCGGGCCCCTAAGCCTGTTGTGTGAAAATCAGATTCAATACTTTTTCTGTCTGCCAGGAGGAGCCGTAATTACAGCAAGTGAGAAAGATGGGCCCAGAGGTAGAATGTAGGTGAGAATTCTAATTCTTTACATCTTCTTGGGCATTAAAGGCCAGTTTTGACATGTCCAAAGATGGGAAGGCAAGTATTCTGGATGTTGTATGTACTGAGAGAGGAGTGGTTTAAGTCAGTGTTTTTCAACCTGGGGTCAGGACCACCAAGTGGGTTGCAAGGCAATTTCCAGGGCTCAGCAGATAGTTGTAGAGAGTAAAATAAAATAACATATTGTGGCAAGCAGCATGAAATGAGAGCCAGGAGGCATCTCAGCTACGTCAGTCCCCTACAGACATTCAACATAAGGGACAAGCACTCAAAAATATGCAAACTACAGCTGGGCTCAAACATCTACTGCACTAATGGCTAAAACTATCAAACAGCAGTAAAATTACAATTACCAACATAAACCACCACATTCTGAACAGACACAAACACAAACAAAGACTAACATTTGAATTTTGTAACAAAACACAGATTGCAAACTTAACAAACTCAGCAAGCATGATGTGAAGTGGATGTATTTTAGACTGGGGAATGGTTTTTGCATTGCACCGCCTATACCAGTGATATAATTTGAGTATAGTAGCTTATTAACTTTCCTGTGGTATACAGTGATTCTTGAACAGTCTGAATAGAGGAGGGAGACACCAACCTGATTTTTCTGGGGGTTGTGACTCAAGAACCACTGATTTACGTCCTGTACTGAAGTGAGAAAAGGTCAGATATCTCTTGAGTATAAAAGACTTAGTTCTTGATGAACGATTTTTTTAAAGGTACAGTCAGCCACTCTGGTGAAAGACAGTCAACTGATGAGTCTCACTCCCAGGTCGTCAAATACAGATGCTTTGGGCTGGAAGCATCAATAGCATTACTATTTGATGTTATTGGTCAAAGTTTACCAACACAAGCTAGATTTAGTAAAGACTGAAAACAGAGCCAGAAGGAGGTGCAGAAAAAACAGACTTGGGCAATTTTCTAGCCTTGCAGCAAAAGTTTTGGTTAAAAAAAAAATGAAAAGAAAAGAAAAAAAGCTCAGACAAAGTTTTAGTAAAACTTTTAAACCAGATGCGTGCAAAAGGCGGGCAGAGAAACAAACAAACAAACAAAAAAACCTTGTAACAGTTCAACACAAATGAGAATCAACCCCAACACACACTTTTATTAGAGTCAGTAGCAGCAGGCCCGCTGTGTTTTTTACCACTGATGTTTAATGACAGTGGTTTGCTAATGATGTGGTCTCAGAGCTGTTGTGTTACATCCACTCAACACCAAGGCTACAATTAGACTGTCAAGGACTTAAGTGGGTTGATCCAAGCTGATTTGGTCTATGTTTGCACACACACACCACACACACACACACACACACACACACACACACACGCACACACGCACACGCTGCAGGAAGAGGCACAGAAACTTATAAAAATACTGCCGACTATCATGTATCTAGTGCGTGCTGGTCAACATTGACTTGTGTGTTTGTGTACGTGTGTGCACTCTCGGCCTGGGCAATAAAACACAGTGCAATAAAAGTAATAAGAAATTTGTTCAATAATTTTTTTTTTTTCTATTTTTTCTCTATTTTACTTTATTTAACTTATTGTACCTGTATTGTTATTTTATTAGAGTTTTAGTTTTTTTTGCATTTACTTAAACACTATATATTCAATATTTCACTTCATATTTAATACAGATATTGTTTTATCCTATGTTACCGTAATTTTAGAACAATCTTTGGCATGAGAATTTCATTTGGGATTAATAAGGTTTTATTTTCTCAAGTGACACACAAACAGCCACTCATTTAACAGGTTGTTCAGTTGCATCATCGACAGGTGACACAACAACAGAAACAGCATGGAGCGAGACAATGAGTGTGGATGGTGAAGAAATTGTTAATAAAAAGGTTTTTAGGTCTATTACTGTAAGTCTAAATCTGTGGGCCATGATGCGTACGTGTGGTTAAAGTAAGGTGGTTAAATTCAAAATAACCTGTTATATTCAATGTTTTTTTGAGATCATTAAATAGATCATTAAAATTATCAGTAATTATCGACATTGACATAAAGGAAACTTTATTGTGAGGGTTTTTTCAGCTGTTAGTGCACTCCAGCATTGACAGATCAAAATTCATACATATTCCCGTCTTTCACTCAAATCATATTCCAAAAAGTTGCTTTCTAATTCCAAAACTCAAAACATGCTGAATGCTTCTGGCGTATACCCATGCAAGTGAAAGATCTGACAAAGGGCATAGCAAAGTTAAAGATTTAAACCTGTTAAATGTGTGCCAGAGATGCATAAAGTATTTTCTCTGACTTTGAACTTCTCTTCGGCTTGAAATGTTTACTGTTTACTTTTTAATGAAGACTGCAAGGTCACCGGGTGGTGTTTTTCCTTCCATTATTTATTCAAAATAGTCAAACTTTTGACTCTATGATCTGAAGCCTTAGAGACTGCCTTAAAGTCAAACTTTCAAACTTCTCATTTTATTTTCCTGCAGACCCACATCCGAAACAACTGAATTCATAAATTATTTTTTTATGTCATTTGCATGTATTAAAGATTTAAAACAGGATTGGATTTTTCAAATCTCCATAACATCTAACACACACAAGCTGACCTTAAAGAACCGGCAATAGCCCAGCAGACTGATCGAACACTTTGAGCTGCCCCGTGTCGTGTGTTAAAAGTTGTTTGAACACAGTGCAGAGAGTAGATCAAACATTGATTTGACCACTAACATCCCTGTGTGTCTGTCTTTATAGGAGGAAATACAAGGCATTAGTCATACAAAAAGTTGCACTGACGTACAAAGTTTGTCTTTGCACTGTTGGTGTCAAATCTTTTACAGATTTGTGGATTTAAAAAAAAAGAAGAGCTGGAGGTGACTGTTCCTGCCACTAATTGAACATGTTCAAGCAGCCAAAGCCTTGCAAACTATAATGTGTTTTCCAAATATAATATAATGCCAAAGAATTTGAATATATTTGCTTTAGATGCTTTCAGGATTTAGAGGCTTTCATTACAGACTTGCTTTATATGAAAAGAAGTTTGAATTTTTTACACTTCTACTTAGTTTTGGTGAAAGAACACCCAAAGAGAAATGTAGTTAGACTGGTATTCACCATCAATGGGTGATGTGTGGGTGATCCCCGCTTGACTGGTGGAAAGATCTGTAGAGTTAGACTGTTAAATTTGGAATGTAGTCTATTAATTACTTTAGAATAAACAAAACAAAACAAATTATTTGTTAAACTGTGAAGCCTTTTGCAAAAACACAAACGTAAATAACGACATCTGTTTTTAAATATCATAATAATTTAGATGAGTGAATCTGAAAACTTTTCACAGACCCTCTGGCAGAGTGCCACAGACCCCTGGGGTCCCCTGGATCCCTTTTTGAGAACCACTTCTTTGTGCCTAAGAAAATGTAACATCTGGT
>JAJHUR010140566.1:0-16049 GCA_027495735.1 Lutjanus campechanus | reverse complement strand
CCATCGCAGTGCGTTGCCCTGAAATTTTGAGTTGTCTCAGCTTTTTCACAGACCTACAACAATGATAAATGAAAATTAAGATGTTTAAAAAAATAACCTTTATTCCTTTTATGCCTTTATTCTATAGGACAGTTCAAGATATGACAGGAAAGGAGGAGAGAGGGTGACATGCAGCAAAAGGCCGTAGGCATTGCAACATGTGGAGGAGGACCTGTGCTCTCTGTAGATATAAAGGATTCGCTTTAAGGTAACGAAAGCACAACTATTCTTATTTTCAAGTGATTATAAACTAATGAAAACATGCTTATGAATATTATATTCAATGTCTGCTATATTCTGCTAATAAATCCCTGTAAATCTTACACACTGGACCAACAAGGAAGAGTAATGCTCACCTTTATGTAAAAGTCCAGCCCCTGGACAGTGATGGTGGTGAGAGAGACCTGTTTTCCACTCAGTCTCACTCTGTCCACAATCTCCTCATGCCTCAGTGACTCCACTGACTCTCCATTGACCTCCAGCAGCAGCTCTCCATCCTTTAAACCGGCCCTCTCTGCTGGACTGCCGCTGTCCATCTCACGCAGGACGTGATCTACCGTACAAACGTACACAGATAGTTAAGTCAGACACTGAAGTCCAGCTGGCCTGAGTTTGAATTTTGTGCTCTTTTTGTCCTCTCACATGTGCGTCCTGATGGCGTCTTCTCCAGCCGCAGGAGGAAGCCGTAGCCCTCAGAACCACAGATCAGGTTGAGTTTTCTGGCTCTGTAAGGCAGGTTATGAGGGACAGCGATGGTGGGGAGGATGGGCATCCTCTCTCGCATGTAGTTCTTC
Source organism: Lutjanus campechanus (assembly GCA_027495735.1). Taxonomy (NCBI): domain Eukaryota; kingdom Metazoa; phylum Chordata; class Actinopteri; order Lutjaniformes; family Lutjanidae; genus Lutjanus; species Lutjanus campechanus. The sequence goes on along the minus strand of JAJHUR010140566.1, from coordinate 15,216 downwards.
TCACTCTCCTTGTCAATAACCAGGATGGTGATGTGATTGCCACATTTTTTCATCTAAAGTAAAATATTATTGATTACTGACATTCAGGACAGGACATCATAGTTTGTATGCTTTTTAAATATTTTTTGAAAATGTTTTCATTTAAATTTGTTAGTTGCATCTATAAGCCATCTAAAGGAACAGTTCACCCTGAAATCAAAAAAACATATTTTTCCTCTTGCCTGTTCATTGATCTAGATTGTTCTGGTGCGAGTTGCTGAGCTTTGTAGATATTTACTATAGAGTCTGCCTTCTCTCAAATATAATGGAATCAGATGGAAATCTGCCTTGTGGTGCTCAAACTGCAAAAAAAATGCATTTGAAAAACTCAACAGCAAGAGTGTCATCTAGTACCAAGGGAAGACAGACATCTCAGCAGCCGATATCTCCAGAGTCCAGACCTCTGAAACTCACAACAATGTTGATGAATGTGTAGCACCACAGTTAAGACTCTTAACTGTGGTGCTACACATTCTTAACTTAAGAGGAAACGTATGTTGTTTGGATTTTGCGGTGAACTGTCCCTTTAATTTGAACAACCAGTTCTGGGGTAAATGACAGCAAAACGATGTACAGGAAAGGAGTGAGTTGTTGATTCTAAAAAGAAGCTGACTTCATACCATCCTGCTGAGTGCAGAGTGTGTGAGGTCAGACACTGTTGCTCCGTTCATCCACACCAGGCGATCTCCTTTACGCACTCCTGCCTTTTCAGCTGCGCCTCCTGCAACCAGGTTGACGGAGAAGCAACCTTTCTCTCCTACAGAGGAGAAACAGGAGGAGCAAATGCATTACCCTGCACAGTCCTTCTGATAGACATGTCATCTGGAACCTTGGACTCGTGTTACCTTCCACAGGCATGAAGCTGATGCCCAGACCTGAGACAGGATCCCTGCTGATGTGGCAGAGTCTGGGTGGTCTGCAGCCCTCGCCCTTGTGCGCTTTGGTCAGACCTCGGAGGTCTTTATCTTGGGACACAGCCTGCTCATATTCCCCCCCGTCCAACACTAATAGACATAACTGGTGTCCGCTCAGCTTTATCTTCCTTGCTACCTGATGCATACAAAGGGAAATGCAGCATTAGAATCCCATCAGTTCTCTGGAGAGGCTTCTGTCAGTTTGATCATGTGGGAAGCTTGTCTTACCTCAGGGTGAGGGACATCATCAACAAAGCAGTTGTTGACTTCCAGGAGCCTGTCTCCATCTTGAAGACCGCTGCGGTCTGCCACCCCTCCTGACACTACATTTCTGATTATGTGACCCTGGCGTCCCCTCTCCAGCCGCAGGTGGAAGCCGTAGGACTCTCCTTCCTCTCGTTTAAGAACACACAGACGTGGGCTGGATGTTGACACGGAGTCTGAACAGGAAGAGAGAGAAAAGCACTTGTGAACAGAACCTCCTTGTGTTCTTAAACACAGAACCCATATGTAAAAACAAAACTTATTGGAATTTACCATTGCCTCCAATAGGTCATTTTAAGGTTCACTATAAACTGACTCAGTGTTTCATTATTTACTATTTTGTTGTTGTTATTTTGTTTTGTTTTTTTGTTTTAAATTTTGTCATGAGTACTGAAAAGCACACAAGGCTCATCATTGTCATGAACATTTATCAGTGCTCCGTGCACTCTTATTTTCCTTAATTTTGTGCTGGTTTTGACTTTTGCTTCTTTGTGGAAGACCCTCCAAGTGAACCTCTTCATTTACATTGAAAGCATATTTTGTTAGAAGGTTTGTAATCTTGAGCCTTTTTAGTATGTTTATGAAGAACACTGAGAACAGAGTGAGGTTATATTCTCCCTGGAACAAATTGCCTTAAAGATTTTTCACTTGTTGCTGCAATTTCTTTGCAAAAAAAAATCCATAAAAACATTGCGACATGCATCACAAATTTTTGAAAGAAATCTGTGCTGAAATTAGGCATTTTAGGCTGCAATAATCCCCCAAAAAGTCTGTGAAATCCTGGAGGGACTGATCATTTACTTTCATATTTTTCTCATACATTCTAAGAATTAAGTATGAATCAGTAAAGATTATTTATTTATATTTATTTATTATTTATTTGTTTATAGGTAAAGTTTGTTTTCTGAATATGTTCCATATTCAACATCATTATATTGATGTGACAGCCGGAGAGAGGCAGTAATGGCAGGGAGGACAGAGAGGGGATGACATGCAGCGAGGGGGTCTGGGCCCCTCCACATTGATACATGGAGTGCCCGCTCTACTAGATGAGCTGCCCCGTGTTGTTTTTTGTTTTTTTTTGGTCTTTTGTGTAACATCTTATGTGTAATCAGGGGGGCGTCTAGAGAAATATTCATGGGAAGAGGGTGGCATGGAGACATTAGGGGGTGGCAAAAAGAGTATATATGCCAATTTAATCGCAAACAATCACATGCATCAATATTTGGTGAGAAATGAAGATATCTTAACTAGAAAATATTACATTATTATGGCACACATTTAAAGCATTGAATAGACTATAGGTGGCATTAGAAATCATATACATGTCTTTTTGACATGTCTGCGCCTCAGCACTTTTTCCCCTAAATTTTCCTCGTGGCTAGTCTTGAGTCTGAGCTAGCTATGGATGCCAAATCCAAAACAGGAGAAGTCTCAAAGGAAAATAGAGACTTCATAAGCTTCTGCTCAAGACAGACTTTTTTTTTTTTTTTTTTTTTTTTTTTTTTGTTTGATAGTTCAGGTTACAGGTCCCTGTACAAGAGCATCATCTCTTGCTGAATTCACTTCAGAATTTCAGTTAACCAGAACTGTCCAAAACAACTAGGGTGGCAACTGGGGTGGCAACTTGGGTGGCAAGGCATCTTTTAGGGGTGGTAGCTACCATCCCGTGACCCCTGTGTAGAATGTTTTTATAATACTTGGAAGATTTCGGTGTCATTAATAGTTGCCCAGCTCATATAAGTTTGATATTACACAAATATACTAAGGATCTTGTATCTGGATTGGCTTACTTACATGTTTCAGATAAAATATATACATAAAAAAGTTAAATGTATCTATATACAGTATATATTGGAAGGTAACTAGAAATGTATATGGAAGATACCTGCGTCGTCTGTTATGACCATCACTGGGTTGTCAATTCCCTCTTTAGGATTAAATGTAAATTTCCTGCAAAGGAGAGATGAGAGACGTGTTTTCAGTTACAAAATGTTCTGAAAAGAATCACAAAATACAACATTTTACTTATGTTTATGACTGTCTAAACTTAAATAAATTACTATGCAGTAAAAATGCCATATTTGCTTTAGTAAATTTCAGAGAAACTAATCGATCAATTGCATCAATTAGTGTTACATTAGCAGTGATTATTGCACAGCTCCACCTGTTATTATCAGTACAATAGCGACAGCATTTATCTGTGCACAAGAGGCCTTATCTTGGGCCCAAAGTCTTTCAGATTGCGACGTTCCAAAAGTCAACATGCAGAGCTGAGTCAATAACAATTTTTTAAAATTCCAGTCAAGCTTGTATACTGAACATTAATGTGAAAGAGTTTTGTAAAGACATGCAGGAGGTAATTGTGTTTTTCATGTGAAATCTCCAGCTCTGGCCAGTGTGCTGTGACTGATCATCATAGTGTTATTTTTATTAATAGCAGCAGTGCAGTGTTCACATTTAAGTTTAAACCGACGGTGAAATAATTACGGTCTTTCAAAATGATGTGAATAATTAGACAACAAACAAATAAAAGAGCAGACTTACTCTGTTAACCCTATGATTTCCACCAACCCTTGAAAAAACAGAGATCATATCAGTTTAATAATGGCTTTAACAGCATAAAATGCAAGCAGTGCAATTCAATATTCACCCATTTCCAAACGTACTGACCATGTCTGACCAAAATATGATATCATCGCCATATTCATTTTCAATCAGTATTGATATCAAAGTCTCCAGATCAAATTTCAGACATGATCATTAACTGTCAGTCACATTAAGGTATATTCATTTGAACTTACAGGTCAGTGAACGTCTCCGTGGTTCTGTCGACTAAACATCAGCAGAACAGTAAGACTGGCGTTTGAGCCTTGGAGGACATATCTGCTGACTTTAAACTATCAGCTGAGGTACCATAAAACAGGCTTTAACTTTATGGGCTTATCTTCAATCTTTGTCCTCTCTAAACTGGGAGGGAATTAAAGAACATTAAAAACTTTAAAGTGGCAGATGTCTGGTGAACATGTAACAGACAGAGAATCAAAACTCGGCAGCACCCAGCACTTAAACTGCCAGTCAGTCAAGCAGCATTTTTACATTAAATCAAGATTCATTTGGAAGTGAGTTATTGCATTCAGACAGCTGAGATGTTGATATTGTATCAGTGAAAAATGCACTTAAGCCTTCAAATAAAAACACTCTGGTACACGTTGCACTTTCTCATGTGGCACAGCACTGAACACAAGTGTTACTAATGATACTAATGATGGTTCCATTCCATTCAAGTTAAACAGAGTCAGGCTTCTTCTGTTGTGCAGGCTGGGTCCCCGGAAAGACTGCGGCACTAAATGGAACAAGATCAAGTATGGTTGGTAACCCCCCTCCTTACCATAATCTTTCATATCAATATGGCTGCTGTGTTCATGACAACTCACTAGGTTTAAAAACCTCTAATACAAACCTCTTATAGAGAGGACATGACTGAGTCATTAAATGAACAATTTATTTATTTATTCTTATCCGGTATCCACGCTGTGTGCTGCAGGGATCCATTCTGAGCCCTGTGTAGTTCACCATGTAAATGAAGCTGACTCCTGCATGTCTAGAGTTCATCTTTATACAGTTGTGGAATGTAACTAAATACATTTACTCTGTCTTTCTTACTTACTTACTTAATTTACTTAAGTACAATTTTGAGATACTTGTACTACTTAATATTTTACTTATTTCCATCCTATTCTGCTCTATATTTCTACTCCACTACATTTCAGGAGGAAATATTGTGCTTTTTCTCCTCTTGAATCTTTTTTCATTGTTACTAGTTAAATAACATATATGTTCATATGATATGATGCAGAACTGTACTATTAATCTATCCATTAGTGCGCAAAGTACATCAAATTAGCTCCACTTTGATTAACTACAACATAATGTCATATTGTTATATTGGAATTTCTAACTTCAATACAATACCTTGAAAAATATCAATATTCAATACCATTTTTGATACTACTGGGAAAATTGACTCAAAGTTGTGGGCATAACATTTTAGATTTTTATGAAAAGAAAAAATATAGCAAGGCTATAACATGATAATGGATCTTCAACTGGAGAAAATGAGATTAATGACAAGAAGAAGATAGAACTATGAGTCATTGAGAGGTGGCTGGACAATGTGGGCACTGCAGCTGTGTGTGTGTGTGTGTGTGTGTGTGTGTGTGTGTGTGTGTGTGTGTGTGTGTGTCAACTCACTTTCAGAGAAAAAGAAAATGAGAAAGAGCAGCTGGTACCAGAGTATGGATACAACAAAAAATGAGTATTGAAAGCATTTCAAATATTCACTATCGATATAATAATATACTATACTATTCTATAATAACACTATGAAAGGAGCCATTCTGCATAATAAGTACTTTTACTTTTAATACTTAAAGTAATTATGAATTCAGTTCAGTTTAGTTTATTGTCATCCCTCTCCTCACAGGTTATGCAAAAAGCAAGAAGAAAATATTAAACCCTGCAGCCATAGTGCAATACATAAAAACAGGGACTTATAATGGAATGGAGTATTTTTAGATTGTGGTATCTCTGCTTTTCATTAGGATTAGGATTGGAGTACTTCTTGAATCACTGTGTATACACTGATGATGCTGTTTTATGTATTCTGTCCAATCAGCCATAGAAAAATTACAGGTCTGCTTTAATGCACTGCAAAATGCACGTGATACTGAGGGAAAAATCCAAAATTCATCTTATTCTGCAGATGTAAAGATATGAATTACAGTGATATACATATGTTCACTCTGACTGGTCAATATTGCGAGGCACCTGGCTTCATACGAAATGTACACTGATATATCTTGTGGAAAGTCTTGTTGATAAATTGTGACTGAAGCTTGAAGTTTGGCTCACTGTAGGCCAGACAAACAGAAGCATCTTCCCTCTCAGCAACACAAAGAGGATTGTTGATGTGGATTACAGTATCAGGATTTACCACTCTGCCCTCTGGTTCATCACTGCTGATGATTATAACACTCACCACTGCAATCTACAGTATATGATGATAAAGTTGGCTGGCCTTCTGTGTTTGACAGAATTAATACCTAGTGGCACTTACTGAACTTCAGAGACCTTGTTGGTGAATTGCTGTAACTCATCCTTGCTGCTGCGGCGCTCGGCTGATGCTCCAGCAGCCTTGAACTGTAAATGATCCAGCTAAAACCTGCCTTTGCTGTTAGAAGTGTAATCACATGGAGTAATCTGTAATATCACCAAAAAAATCCAAATACTTCTATAACCTATTCATTCTCTCTGTCTGTCTGTTTGTTTTGTTATTCCACAGCCAACCTACCCTGTATAAGTGAAATCTCCTTATGTTGGCCACTAGGAGGAGTGGAAACAACATGGCTTATCTGTTTGGTTCCTCATGTCAGTGACACAGAGTCCTTGTTTCTCGGACACTGTGTGAAATAAAAACAAACTCTAACATGCTTGGCAACTCTCTGCTATATGAAGTCTGTCTCTAACATCACATCCACGCGGTTCAGCAGCTCCTCTCCTCAATAGATTATACCACAGACCCTTCAGAGCAGCTAATGGGTCACTGTTTGCTTTTTCCCACCATAAACCCTCTTTTCAATGTTCTAGGGCAAAGTGAACCTCTATATACACACAGAGACAAGTTACTGAAGGTTAACTGGGTTTGTTAAATAGTCACAATTGGCTTTCGTACTTCATACAGAGGAGAATTTTGAGTTATTAATCACAATTATCTTGAAGGCACTATCCAAATAGTTAGATTGAATTTGTCCAAAAGTCAAGGGATAGAAATCAAGTCAAGTGTTATATTTAAAATCTATATCTAGATGTGTAGACAATTATTAACACTGCATGATCCTGAATGCACACTAAAAAAAAAAAAGAAAAAAGTTGAAAATGACTTAAAATTTCAAGGCAACACATCTCTGAGTTTTGAGTCCAAGTCAAACTCTTAAGTTTTGAAATAAACTTTAAAAGGTTTTGCTGAACTATAATCTTTAGTTGAGGTTTTCTTGAATCTTTGCATTTTAGAAACAAAAAAAAAATCAAAAATTGGTGACAGTAAGCTGCAAACCTGATTTGTATTTTTTTTAGTGCCTGAAAAATTAAATTGTTTTAATTGAAAATATTCAAATTATAACATTTACTTTCACTTCAATGAATTTACTCATTTTTAAAAATACTATACTAATATAATTTGAGTTTCTAATATGCAAAGATAAGAGTTTAAAGTAAATTATTTAAATAAAAGATGAATAGTTGGTAAAAACTTTTGCAAAACCTTTGAGTTGGGCTAAAAAACTCAAAAAGCTATTACAGTCCATTGCCTTGAAATTTTGATTTTATTTTGTTTTTACAGTGCAGCACAGGAGAATACAAAGATGGCACGTGCATGAAAAAATACATACAGAGTTTTTAAAAATATAGAACTACAATAATATATACAGACAAAAGGAGACATTGATGAGATGGCTCATATGGTGTGAATGTATTACCTGTATTTGACTTCATGTTGTGTCTCTTTCCCATCAGGACAGCAGTCAACCACACAGACGGATGTAACGGGGGAGGACTATATGTTCAAACATTTATTCTGACCACACACAGACTCCTCCCTTTGAGGGACACCAGGCTTAATGTTTAATCTGTGTGTGAATTTTTGAGCTCACATCTGTACTTGTATCTGCTCTGCGTCGTATCGTGGACTCAGAGTACCTCACACAACAAGATCATCCTCACCGTTCTGTTTCAACAAATGACTTTTATCTCGTTATTGTGGAAAAGATCAAGTTATTTGTGCGTGTTTGGACACTATATCAGAGAATCACATCCGAGACTGACTGTCAGTGCCAAGGCCAAAGCTCAGTGACAGGTTGCACAAACAACAAATGAGTGACTTACAGTTCAGCTGGTGTTGCAGCAGAAGGAATTGTGCTGAGGCTCGTCATGGTGAGAATGACTAAGAACTGACTGACTGGAAATACAGAGAAAGGAGGATGACGGAGGGCGATGAGGACTTAAAGCATTATTACCGGTCACATCCATTTCTCTTGATGAGTTTCAGGAAGCCATACAACTCTTAGAATAACTGCATTAGAGATAGGAGGTTATTAACTGGGTTCATGTATTTTTCATTTCCATATATTTGTCTGCCATTTTTAACTAAATTGATTGTGACGCATCTAACTGCATTCAGTCTGCCCTCATACACTGTAAAAAAAATACTGAAACTCCCAAGTTTTAAAATAAACTTTAAAAAGTTTTGCTGACCTATAATCTTTAGTTGAGATAATTCACTTTTCTTCTTTAGATAAACTTGAATCTTTGAGTTTTAGAAACTAAAATTTAAAAAAACAAAAACAAAACAGAAATTAGTCACAGAACCTGATTTGTCCTTTTTTTAGTAGTTGAAAAATTAAATAGTTTTAGTTGAAAATATTAAAAATTTACTTTCAGTTGTATATTATGAATTTCAAAGCTTTATGTTTCTCTAAAGAAGAAAAGTAAATTATCTCAACAAAAGATCAGTAGTTGGTCAAACTTTTTCACAACTAGTTGGGCTCAAAACTCAAAAATCTATTGCAGTCCGTTGCCTTGAGATTTTGAGTTTTGTCAACTTATTTTGTTTTTACAGTGTATTTCTCCAGATAAAATGCTGCAGGAGATATGAAAGTTACAGTAGAGTACCAGCATCTGTAATGTTCATGAGCTCCAGATTTCAAAAATGATTATTAGTCAATATACTTAGTTTTCTGTGTGCTGAAACCTTACAACCGACTAAACAATAAACCATCAACAGGACAGAAGTCCAGTCAAATTATATGTATCCAGTATGCACTGACATTCTTGTATGATATTTTTCAAGAAAGCCATATTGATATGAAATACTAGGGTAAACCCAGGTGTTAGCAATGATGCTAATTAAGGTCTCATTATATTTTGTGGTAGCAGAGCCTTTCCTGTGAGCCAACATGCACTACAGCGTATTTATCCAACTATTTTACATCAAGATTGCTGCTATTGGAAAATGTGGCCCAGATTTTAGCCATTACTGCTGTTTTCTTATCCTACACAAGTTGTAACAAACCAAAACCATGAACCACACACATGTATGTGGCATGAGCTCGCATTTAGTTTTATATCTGCTATGAACTTAGGCAGCAAAGTATGTGCAGGGTTTGATGTGGAGAGATGATACTTTTAATACAATTTCAGCCAGACAACTCATGCTTTAGAATGTTTATTTCAGCAGCAGAACATAGTTAGAGTTTGGTGTCTAGGCTCTGACTTCATCACTCCCTGCAGGTTAAGTTACATAGAGGTATAAGGGGAGTGATGAGCAAATTCTTGAACCCTCGTCCGAGCCTGCAGGTGGATGCTGGGGTGGGGGTGGGGTTAAAAGAGCAGGCAGCGACACTAGTCCAAGGTAGCATTGCATTGGCAGGTAGAGAGAGAGAGATGGGAGGTTTAGCAGTTTAAATAGACCGCCAGATTGTAAAGGTGCATTTGGTATATAGTACTGAGAGTGAGGCATGTCACATGTGATTGGCGGTGCAGCTTGAGTTGACTGCCTGAACTAGCTCGCAGGCATCGCCACAATACTGGTAAAAAGCATCCTATATGGTTTATTTTATCAGTTTCCACTTTCAGCCAGTGCTGTCAGTGTGCGACTGTGGCTACATTTACATATTCTTGGTTTTGAAAAAGACCATATTATGGCTTTAATATTCCCGTTTACATGCAGTTTTGCATTGCGACATTTGTGCTTATCCGAAAATATGTTGATATCATGTGTTTGAAATAATATTTGAAAGTAGATGTGTTTCATGCTCCAACCACATAGTTGAGATTTTCTTTTGTGTGCTCTTCTCTATCCCAGTCCTGCAAACTGTTGGCTGATTGGTTTCTTTACAGCACAGAGCAGAAGAGGGTGTGTGTGTGTGTCACAAGCTGCCTTACTGTTTACATGACCTTTATCAAATTCATAATGTTGCCATATTCTGATTATTAGTGGAAGTAGTATGTAGTGTGCAAAGTAGTGTGCACGTAAATGCAGCCTGTGTGTGCATGTCCGTGTGGGTGTGTACACATGTCCACATATGATAGCTCCAAAACAAGCACAAGACTATGTTTGGCTGCGTTTACATGCACACTGTTTTTGTGACTTTGATACAGGTCATGCTATTATTCTGGTTTCAGGAGCATTCTTTGTACATGTAAACAGCAAATTCAGAATGTGCGTGTCAGTTGGGGTTTTTACAGAAGTCTGTGACACACAACCTCCTACACTCTGTACTGTAAACAAACTAAAAAGCACAGTAGCAGTTTTGCAGAACTGGGGCAGAGGAGCGTGCACAAAAGAAAATATCAGATTTCTGGTCGGAGGGAGAAACACACCTGAACGTTTTATTTTAAACAGCATGTTTTTGGATATGCACAAATATGGCAATGCTAACATTTTCAAGAAGGTGATTAAATGTATGAATGAGGCTGAGTTTGCACTGGTCAAACAAGTACAAACAAGCAGAAAACCTTGAAAAAATGCATAATATTTTGACTGAAAGAAGTGTCATCAGGGTCTGCACATCTGCATGTAAATGGGAATATTAGAGGAATATTCATTTTCATTAGGCATGTAAACAGCCTAGTTGGAATATTGTCTTTTTCAGAATAAGGGCAAAAACTGGAATAAGTAAATTTGTAATTTGTGTCACAATGCAAAGTGTTTATGTTGCCGAGAAAAATATTTTTTTTCATTCAACTAACAGGTTATTTTAGACGATGTTTGAACATGATTGAAGATTTGGTAACAGGATAATTAATAACATGATGTGCCTTCAGGCAGGTGACATTTTTGAGGGGAGAGCAAGCTGCAATTCAGGATGAACAACCTGAGTCAGACTGGCACTGCATGTCAAGTATCTAGATGCTGTCAGTGCCGCCCTCTGCAGTTATTAGCCTACTAGAGGCTCAACAGCTGGCAGCACAGTGTCCAAAATACTTTTGAATTAGGCATGCAGTTTGTTCAATGGTCATGTGATAGGAAGTGCAAATTAAATTGGCACAATAATGCACAGTGCTTATGATAGTGCCATTCATTTGAACATGAGAATACAGACGCTCCTCTCTTCTTTGTCCACTAGATGGCAACAAAATCCAAATAAAATATGTCTGCACTGAGCAGTTTTACCATTTTCATTGAAATTACATATAATTTCAATTAAAAAGGTAAAAGTAATTTAGTTGTTTCTTGATTATATTCTACTGTTTTTGACAAGCTTAGTCAATAACAAGCTCTAAAAGTAAAATGTTGATTCTTTTGGAACCAGGTTTGACCTCCCTACTGTACTGAGTGCTGGTTTTAGTATATTTGTTTAACCAAAGTGCAAAGGCAGCAACAGGTCCAAACAGATCTTACATTAAAATGATTTGACTGTATTGGGTTTGATATTTGTGACCATGTGACAAACTATTCTTCCACTCGAATGTAAGGTGCAAAGGCCCACACACAGTCAATTAGTAACTTCACCTCCACCGACGATCAAAGGTTAGACTATTTGTGCAAATGAAAATGAAAATATGGCGTCTGAAGATGATTTGTGTCGGCCTGTGTGTGTTACAGTTCAACTTGGTGCAGAGACACAGACGGAAAGAGAGAGGTGAATAAAGCTGAACCTGCTAAATGGCAGAGCAAAAGAGAGTAAGAGCAGAAGGTGTGTGTGTTTACTGAATGTTTGAGAGATGACTTCCCCCTAACCTCTGCTCTCTTGAACTGGAGCAGACAGAATGATAGAGGGAGGAGGAGGAAAGAGAAAGAAAGAGACAGAGAGAAAGGAAACAGCAGAGCAAAAAGCCCATCTTTGCACTGTAAAAAAACATAAAGGAATACAAGTTTTATTTATTCAAGTTAATTACACTAGTATTTATTCTCAGAGCACTTTAGAACTCATAAACATGAGTTCTTCTTACTTGAAGTCTTTTGACTTGAAATGCTGAGTTGAATAAATGTACTACAGTTCAATCAACCCGTTAAATTAGATTTCTAAAGAAAGCTAATTAGCATAATTCCCAGCATGCATTGTTTAAGAGTTAAAACTTCTGATACCAGTCTTTCTAATAGTTGGAAGAAAACATAAAGCACAGTTGGTGGAGTGTCCACCTCATGTACTGGGACTGTGAGTCTTCTGCAGCAGCTGTGGTTTTGACTCTTGCTGGTGGCCCTTTGCTGCACGGCATCCCCCAGCTCTCTCACCCCATTTCCTGTCGTGTCTTCAGCTGTTGTAGCCATAGAAGGTGTATTTGAATAGGTTGAAATCATATGAAATCGTCGTTTTCCTATGCCCCTTTCTCCTCTGACATGAGGAAGTTCAGGGAGGCTGCAGGAACAATGCAAGAGCGCAAGACGAGAGCAATATTGTAATTTTAAAATTAAACAAGTGACAAAGAATCAACTTAAAGTTGATCAGCTGTTACAGTCAGCTGTCTGTTGTTGTAAAGCTAATGCCGAAACAAAAACCCCACTCACTCAGGAGTTGGAGTTCAGTGACTGCCTGTCTTACTTCCTGCCAAACTCCATTAACATTTTGCTCAATTTAACAATCATAGACATCTACACCTTCTAAAATATTATTAATGATTTCTTACTACTCAAAAATAAATACTAACTCATTCAGCAAACATGCAGCTTTAATTTGAACTCTAATTAATGTGAAAGGGGCTTGGGGCGCCCCTATAGCTCAGTTGGTAGAGTGTACGTATGTACTGAGGCTGCTAGTCCTCTGCAGCAGCTGCCGGCTCGACTCCCACCTCCCCTCTCTCTCTGCTCCCCTCCCTGTCACTATCAGAAATAAAGGCAAAAGCAAAAAAAAAAAACCTTAAAATAATAATAATAATAATGTGAAAGGGGTAAACAAAATCACAAGTTACAAATTTCAAGGAGGACACTGCGGCTGTAGTGTTATTGTCAAAGACGTGAGTATTTCAACTAAACATTTTTCTTTCATCTCTGATGACATATCGTGATCACTTCATGATTTATTACAGAAAATATTTTACAGATTTTCCCTTGAATTTGTTTGTACCAAGTTTTATTTGACTAGAAAAGTTCATTTGTTTATTTGAATCATTACAGAAAAGTCTCAAGTTGTCTTTTCAAATTTAGTCAACTTAACATCATAAGGCAGCCCTGATACTAACTTGTTTTTTTAGTCATAACAAGTAGCTTATTTTTACAGTGTCAGACATTTCAATCCTGGTTCTGGATCCAAGTGTCGGTTCTGCTCAGTCGTCCCTGGTGGAATCCTCCCAGCCACAGGAAGACACAGAGCTCCCATCTGTGCCTCAGTCTTTGCCAAAGCACTGGAGTCGACCAACGGTCAAAATGTGTAAAGGAGACAGTTACCTTTTTGTAAGCACGACCCCGTTTCCTACACATATCTCAAGTCCAAGCATGGCTGCTCCTCTGTGGCCCCCACTTGACTCCTCGTTGAGCAGCAGTAGACAAGATACATGAAATAGAGATGGGGACATCTTGTCAGAGAGTCTATAAGGAAAGACAAGGGCAAATGATGCACAAGTACCAGCTCTGCCCTTCGTTTTGCAGCCTGAGGCCAATCTCAGCCTCAGCAGGCCTGTGTGACATCCTCGCAGAGAGTCCAAAGGCCGCTCTTTTTATCGTGACACACATGGCTTCTCTGTGTCTTGTGTTTCCTCGGTCTGTGAATCCATGGCAACAGCAGCGTGAATGGTCTATTCAGGACAGCCTCCACTACACCCTCTGCCTCTCAAACTATACATCAGAAGGCAACCTGCATAGCTGGTTTAGTCCAGGTTTATTAGACTTGGTCCCAGGTGGGAAACAAAACAAATCTATTTAATCTCAAGAAAAGAGAACAGGGCAACTGCTGTTCATGCTCCATGACAATGAGCATCACCACCCACTTCACTATAAGCCTCATCATTAAAACTTGGGAAGACTTAATTTGTACATAAATTAACATTTTAATGCCACTTCTGCATCACCTTGTATCATCTTGACCAGTGTTATTGGCAACATAATCACATTAAATATTTCAATAAGAAATAATTGCATTTAGCTGAGTTAACAGGCCGTCTCATTATTGTATTTTGTATCATCAGGAAAACAGTACAGGATATTTTAGCTTCTTCATGAGACAAAACAAGTGCATTAAGGCAGAATTAACAGGCTGTCATTTTTTGCTCTCATCAGTAAAACAATGTACACATTTTAGATATAAATCTTAAATTTGCAGAATTTCTTCCATAGTCTTTTATTTATTTTGGGATGCAAATACAGTCTCCTGGGACCCATCTGTGGGTCACGACTCAGGAGTGACTGCTCCATGCAAAACACAGCAGAGATTGTTTGCTCTAAAATGTTCAGAAATCAGATTATAGTATTTTCGTTGCAGTCAGTAATGTATTAACAACCTTTCATGTAATAACTGCCAATAATGTCATAACGATTCTGAACCAGTAACATAATAACTTTGTGCACATAGTGTAATAAGTTTTTTATTATTAGCTTGGTAAAAAAAATATATATATAAAAAATGTAATACAGTAATTGAAGTGAAAATGTAATATTATATTGTAGTTATATCAAGTTTTATTTATTGGCTATAAAGTGTCACACTTCGATGACACTTACTCTTATTGTTGCTTCTTTCAACCACCTTTTCAAAGTTACTCAGAGTTTGGAGTCAAGGGTCGGGATCGGTCAGGTTTTTCAGCAGCTATTAAGCTACTAAGAGTTCTTTAACATGAATGATGATTCCAGCTTTCCGAAACATTTTTGTCAATTACAGATCCAGCCACTTAAAATTTCCGTTTGGTCCCTGGTAGGGCCCAGACCGATCCGTGGCAGGTCCCTGTCGTCACCTGGCTGGGGCCGTAGCGCTAATGAGATCCCCCGCGATGACGTAGGGAACACGGGGCC
>JAJHUR010140565.1:88247-107699 GCA_027495735.1 Lutjanus campechanus | reverse complement strand
CATTTTTCTGGTGACAAAACAAGATTATTTTAGCCAAAGGCAAACCGATTAACAAGACAAGTCTACTGTGTTATTTTTCTGTGAAATAAACTTGAATGGTTTAAAAATTTGGCTCACGACTTGATAATAGGGAAAAATGTTTTTCTTCCTGAAGATAGACCATTTGAGAACCACTGCACCATCCATAGGCTATATCTGTCAACTAACACAAGCTTACTCAAAATCATCATTGATGCAGAGGTCCTGAGCAGAACCAGCAGACCATAACCAACATTATGTTTCATGCTGATGAAACTCACTGGAAATTCCCCCACAGCTCCTACAGCAAATTAATATGGTTGTCTTGATACAAGGAATAACGTTAGCTAACTTAGCATTAACTTAAGACAGATTTATGTTGCCTAGCTAGCTAGGACTTCACTTACCTCTCTCATTCCTCGCTGCTTTATCCCTGCTGAGGGCGAATAACTTTCTGATATCCATCTAGGAGTTACAGTTCGAGTCAAATCAAAATCAAAATAATATATTTAACAAGTTGTTGTCGGCTAACGTTACCTACCTCACGCAGTGATTCTCATCGCCTGCCTCTCTCTCTCTCTCTCTCGCTCTCTTTCTCTCGCTCTCTCTCGCTCTCTTGACTTCGAGTTGACACGTAAGTATTATCAGCCGAAGTCGCTACACGTGAATAAATTACCATATTAATTAGCCATGTGCGCATTGTTTATGTGGAGTGAATACAGTACGCAATGAATTACCATAAGTAGTATGTGCGCTGTAGTCTATGCTATGTAGACTTAAAACGCTGAAGTGATTTTTTTTTATTGGTGAAATTTTTACTGGGGCACTGCAGATCAATACCGGGGCACGTGCCCCAGTGAAATCTGTCTGGCTACGCGGCTGGGCTCATGTTGACCACATGTTTCACTGCCACAGAGGAAATACATGAAGCAGAAACAACTTTAAAAAGTCTCCTAAAGAAAATGATTAGATAGACAGAGGAAATGGTGTCGATGCCATGTTAAAGTTCCAAAAAGACCACTTTGAAGAAATTACCGGGGCAGCATGAGAGTCTGTAACAATACAAAGGTGAGAACGGAAGCATTTCTCAACTATTTTAACTTGCTGTCAAAATGGCTTTATGGCAACACCTCTGACAGAAACTTACCCAAATAAGCAGCTTGTTTATGTGTGATGAGAAGTGAGGACACCATGTGCAGCAAGAACAAACACCCCACACAGATACCCCTTTAAATAACTTATCAGAATGGACTAATCCACCTGTGGGGTATACTATAACTACTACATACTGTAACTACATATAAACACATAATTCAGCCAAACAAATATTTACAATTCATGAATTCTTGCACATAAAACAATAAGCAATTACTAAAACAAAAATGTATGAGACCATTAGGCCGTTTTTGCCTTTTTTCAACAGACCCCCCCTACTTCCTGAAACATGGTAGAACCAGGAAGTATAAGTAGACATGAGATTCCCTGCAAACTTTTTTTTTTTGCCTGTGAGGACCAGGAAGCAGTTGTGAGTAACAAAGGTAATGCATCATACTGTACATGATGTTTGAAGTGTATTAGCCATTTTGAGTGTTTGTCAAGTAATAGACCTTCACAGCAGCCATATTGATATGATAATAGTACGGTAAACACAGGTGTTACCAGTGATACTAATTAAAGTTCCATTCCACTCAGTGTAGCAGAGCCTTTTCAGTGAGTCAGTGTCCACAATGGCAGCACCTTGACTCTGTTTGACCTGCATGAAACAGAAGATTAAGTAATATCACTGGCAACACCTGTGTTTACATTACTGTTTCAAGTCAAAATGGCTGCTGTGAAGCAGGTCTATAGACAACCTGTATACATGCTTGTTGAACTAGTTTTACCCTGATATGGTTTGATTTTGTGCCTCTATAGTGATTTCTTACAAGGAACAGGCTTTTAACTCGGGTTTTATTGTGGTAACAGGAGTAAAAATCGAACAGTTTGACCAGTGGCAGGCTTGTGCTGGCACCTAGCATGTTTGCTAACATGGCTACAGTGCCCTGTGTCTGCTAATAATCCACCTGTAATATTAAACAGCAGGGCGGGGGGCAAGTTAACTCGTCTTTATTTAAGTGATACTTAACTGTATGACGGGATAAATGAGGCTGTTAGTAACAGAGAGCAGACTTATCTTTGTGTGATGACCTTTCAGGCTGGCAAAGACAACACGCTGAAATTGAGCAAAAGTTACACAGAAATAGAATAACTGTGAACTGAGCAGTTTATGTTTATGAATCATTCCAACATTTCAGTGATCGCATGATGGAAGAGGTTCCAGCTCGTCAATCTTACACCAAGTTAATTTATTTAAAAGTTTGGTTAATAAGACTGTTAATTTGAAAACAAGGAATGGTAAAGAAAGATAGGTTATCTGCCTTTTAATATTTGTTGATTTTTATCTGATAAATAAAGTAATTATTAATGTTTGTTAATTAATTGGCCCTCTGCCTCCTGCCATTTTGTGAAAGTGGTGCCCCTGAACAACGCAGGTTGAGTATCCCTGCTTTATATGTTCTGTGTTGCATCTACTCCCCGAGCAGTATCATGAGGACTAACTTCAGTCCTGAACACAAAGGCTCTGCTTTGTTTCCCACTTTTAACCCTACCCCTTAAAGAAGTATAAATAGCATTAATATTAATGCACTGGTGCTTGAAAAAATAAGTAAGAAATTTAACATTTTTCAGTTGAAGGTCAACCGATATTTAATTTACTGCTTATATAAGGGACTTAAATGTACTTTTTCTTTACTGTACTCGAAAATCTGTATAATTAAGCTATTGTAAGTGATCCTAGTCATTCTCCCTCCCTCTCTCTTTTTAAATGTGTGTGTGTGGCATTACTGTATTAATGGCCACAAATATTCTGCAGTGCCACTACAGGGTATCACTCTTTTCAGTGAGTCATACGAGGCCAATCGCTTCAGGAAACACTTGTAGCTGACATAGATGTTTTATTTCTCCCTATCTACGTGTGCTGCAAATAAAGCGAAATTGTGCAGCTGAAGCACGTCTACAGCTGGTTCCAACCTGGTCAACCCCGCGAGCCTGGTCTTGTCCCATTTTAAGAAGTCACCCGTAATCTCTGGTGATGGTTCAGGCACACTGCAATGTGTTCCCCACTGGCAGACTTCTGAGTCGTCCCCATGCATAATATCCATGCAATTCTGCTTCTGACAGATATGTGTTGTAATCTCTTTGAAAATGAGCATTTGCAACATGTAAGAGCCTCAAAGCTGCGGGTCTGAGAAGTGTGAGGGAGAAAATGACATAGAAAAACTGCAATGTAAAAAAAAAAAAATCCCTGCCTTGAGCCTGGCCTTTTATCCGTGTTTTCATACAGTTTGGTATTAATTTCTTTGAAAGCAGTTGCAGTAATACATTTATCACATAAACATTTTGAACTTTAAATGATTTCTAAAGCAGCAGTGGTCATTTAACAAGTCATTACATTACTTTAATACAAACCCCAATTGCAAAAAAGTTGAGATGTTGTGTAAAATGGAAATAAAAACAGAATGCAATGCTTTGCAAAAACCTTTTGACCTATATTCAATTGAATACAGTGCAGAGACAACATATTTAATGTTCAAACTTCTTAACTTTATTGTCTTTTGTAAGTATACACACTACACATTCTGAATTTGATGCCTGCAAAAAGTTGGGACAGGAGCATGTTTACCACTGTGATACATCACCTTTTCTTTTAATGACACACAGGAAACGTTTGGGAACTGAGGACTCTAATTGTTGAAGGTTTGAAAGTGAAATTCTTTCTCATTCCTGCTTGATATACGACTTCAGGTGCTCAACAATCTGGGGTCTCTGTTGTCGCATTTTGTGCTTCATAATGCGCCACACATTTTCAATAGGAGACAGTTATGGACTGCAAGCAGGTCAGTCTAGTCCCTCAACTCTTTTACTATGAAGCCACGCTGTTGTAACAAACGCACAGTATGTCTTGACATTGTCTTGCTGAAATAAGCAGGGACATCTCTTAAAAAGACATTGCCATGGCATGACATTGGATGGCAGCATATGTTGCTCCATACCTTTCAGCATCAGTGGGGCTTTCCTAGCATGTGAATGACTGAGCCTTTCGAGGATGTCCCTTTCACACCTGTTACCAATGAATCCTCAACTTTCCCAGTCTTTTGTTGCCCTTGTTCCAACTTTCCCAGAATGTGTTGCAGGCATCAATTTCAGAAAAAAAAGTTGGTCAGTTTGAATATTAAATATCTAGTCTTTGTACTGCAACTGAATACAAGCTGAAAAATATCTGCAAATCATTGTATTCTGTTTTTATTTATGTTTTACACAGCCTCACAACTTTTCTGGAATTTCAAAATACAGCAAGTCTGCCTCGTCTCAGTTCGTACCAGGACACTGAAGCAGGTGTACTATCACATCTGGAAACATGTTAAATCTGCATTAAATTTCTTAATTTTGTAGGGAGATAAACATATAACAACTGTAAATGTACTTACATCTGTTCCCTCTGAGTTTGCAGCTCTCAGTTTGAGAGATAAAATCTGTTTTAATCTCTGTATCAACTCACCCTCCCGTTTAGAGAACACAGTTGAAGGCCTTGTAAAGTAAGCTAAACTCGCCTTCTCAATATCTAATCTCTGCCCATGTTTTCAATAGTCTGTGGACATGCGCTGAATGCTTGCGAGCAAAATGATCAAATAAAATGACTACAATTTTTGGTAATGGTTAGGAGAGCAATAGTGATTGTAATCTTTCTTCCTCAGTACTTTACAGGGCTCAGCCTGTCCCATTCCGCTAATGGAAATGGAAAAGCTTTTTCAGATCTGATTGTCTTATTAAATATTCCTCACATGCGACTCTAAACATGAAGGCCATTCGGATTGAGTAATGGAGATAATTAAAATCAATCCTACTGTACCTGAGCAATTAAATTGGTCAAAACTGAAAGGTGGTTAATAGCTGGGGGGGCATTTACATTGACGACAAGACAAGTTTATATTCAGATCAAGGTTTCAGATGATAAGAGGCAATTACCACACATTTGGATAGTAATTCACCCTGAGCAATAATTTCAGTAATATATACAAACTATTGAAAGAGACAAGCATTGTTAAGCTGTGATTTCAGATGTTGATCTATAGTCCTTAAAGGGAACCCTCCCCCACATAATGACTTAGACACCCTGTGAGAGACTGTACTGCAGATGCACAAGTCCATTGCACTGGAATTAAACTGTCAGGGGTCTTACACACCAAGCTGACAGCACAGGCAGTAGAAGAGGAAGTGGATGGTGCTTCTGGGTCTGAAAAGTGAAGCCACCGCAGAATTGCCTGAAACCTGTATTTCTATTAACAGCCAGCAGGGGGCGACTCTGGTGGTTGCAAAAAGAAGTAAGATTGGATGGAGTCTTATATGAAAATAACTTTACTTCTCATTTGATTTATAATTTCAGTGAATAGTTTTCTAATCAGTTTATGGACTCAATCACTAGTTTCAAGTCTTTTTCAATGTAGCATGATATTCATTAAGTAAATTATGGTCCTATGTAGAGTAAAATAAATGATAATGCAAGGTGTGCTTTAAGGTGGGGCTAGTCTGTGATTGACAGGTCATCCTCACAAAACTCAGATCAAGCTGTCAAACTAGTCAGTACTGATCAAATGTGGATCAAGATTATGTGACAACATTGGCAAATTCTCACCTAAAATGTTTTCAGAAACATTTTAGCGCTCCGTTTAGTTGTAATACAAGAAAGGTTGTGACCAGGCCAGCCGCCATTATTTTGAGTCAAAGCCAGGCACTGCCCACTCCTGGCAACTCCTGTAAGGCCAAACTTGGGACTTCAAAATGGCTGTTCACAAAAAAATGGGTCGCATCACGGTGGCTCTGTCCACTAATATACTGTCAATGCCTGTCAGCCATTGGATGTCATTGGTCTGTGTGCGACTGACCCTTGGATGTAGTTTTTGCAGTGTGTCCAGCACCATCAGCTCTGGTTGGCCCTTATCAGTGAGCTGAATGCAGGCAGTGAGAAAAACGCCTCCATCCAAGACTGACATTAATTCAGTTATGTTTCAATAAATGCACCGCATCATCCAAAAATGACTAAATCAGAAATTCAGAATGCATTACTTTTCATTATCCATGTGCAATGAGTAAAAGAAAATGTCTAACATGTCTGATAAAGCTTCTTTGCACCTCTTCTGGTATACACAGGAGAATTATTTGTAAGAGTCTTCATTGTGATCACACAATAGTTTTGTATTGGCAAGAACACAGTGAACTGGAAGCTTCCTCGACGTCTGACACTTTGCAACATAAATTTTCTCAAATTAATGTAGCGCATGAAAGATATTGCACAAACAAGTGTGGCCATTCAGAATGACTGCTAATTCTGCTGGAAGATGCAGGTACTGTCACCAGCAGATAAGGACGGCAAGGAGATGCTTTTCAATCCTTGAAAATCAGCTCATATCAGGGACAACTCTTTCACAGAATAAAGAATGATTTGAGGCTGGCTCATTTCAGTGTTCTTTTAATGCTACGGTTGATTTCTGAGTGACTAAGACAAACAAATATCATCTCTTCACTGATGCCACTGCAGCATAAAAACTGCAACACACTGCCACATTAGTCAGTCTGGACCTGAGTGTCCATTCAGCCTAAGGTGGACAAGATCTCTTTTCTGTTTGCAATCTCACATCCTCAACAAAATGCCGAGGGTTCTCAAAAATATCCTCTTGGCAGCTGTTCTTAATGCACAGAAGTCATTTTCAGCAATGGTTCCCTCAAGAATTCCCTTGTGATTGTACCACTGCTGTTTGCAGGTGTCTGCCTGAGAAACAAACACAAAGGTCGCATCAATGCTTTTGTGTACACAACTCGCTTTAGCCAATCGATTCGTGTCATTTTGGCTACTTGTGTTCCACACAACAAGCTTAGAGCTACATGTGTTGTTAATGACATGTAGCTGCCCTCAGGGAGACATTTTTAAGGGTCTGTATAAGCAGGTTGAAACTGTATTTGCTGTTCCTAAGCCAGCATTACTAATGCTGTTAAACGTTTTGTTAAAAAATTATTCTAGTTGTGTTTTCCATTGCATGTCTAATGTGCCACAGGCGGTATGCCCTGAGGAGAAAGGGGAGAGGAATTCTAGCCATTGTTCACCAGTTGAGTGTGTGCTAATATTTAAACTTCAACTTTCTAATCATTTTTTTCTTAGATGTATGTATTGTAGGGGTGGGGGAAAAAATTGACTCTTAGAAGCACAGTGATTCTCTCTTGAAAGATTATGGATTGATGCAGAAAAGCCAATAATCAAAACATCATGATCGCCTGGAACAATTTTGTAAAACCAAGCCATGCGTTCCATATGGCTGAACCAAATAGATGGTGAAACATAACAAGTGTAAACATGTGGACCATGCTTACATTCTAAACTAGGCTACTTTCTTGGGTTTTTTGTGAGGATTGCTGAGCGTGATTAACTGCAGAGACCTGACAAAAGCCACACTGTGTGCAAGTTGTCTAACTAAACTAATTATGGGGCATTCAAAATATTTTAGATTTAAAAGTAGCAAGTAGTCACACAATGAGAAAAAAATAAATGCATAGTCTCTTCATTGTCTATGTATAGAAATAAGCATTTTTGATGCATCAAGATACATTGATAAACTTTTTATAACTGCATCGACGTCCTCTGAATTGGAATCAAATCATGAGGTACCCAAAGATTTCCATTCCTAATGTACTGTAAGAATACATACATTATATATACATTTATCATTAATATTCAGCAGAGATTGATCTAGCTTTTCTGCTTGTCCACATGTCCTATTACGGAGCTGCTTTCTCCTCTCATGCTCTTCTCTTTTGGGGAGGGGGGGGGGGGGTTCCCCAGGGGTCTATTCTGGGTCCCCTCTTATTTACTATAGACATGTCCCTGAGTCAAATCATAGGTGGACATAATATTGATTTGCATTGCATTGTCCTCTTAAAGCCTGGTAGCAACAATATATCCTTTATCATGGCTTATATCTCTGATAATAAGAATTGCATGGCCAAAATTTCCTGTAGTTGAATGACTCTAATGGTCATAATTACCCCGTCTGGCCCCAGACGAAGCAGCACTAAAAGTCTTTCGTCTAGTCCAGTGCCTTATGTAATAATGTTCAAAAAAAGGCCTGAAACCTTGGTGCACTTTCCTGACTCAGAGTTATCTTTTGATGCTCAGGTGAGTAAAGTGTTGCAGTCCTGCTTTGTCCAACTGAAACATTTAACCAAGATCAGGTAATTCCTTTCATCTGCAGATCTAGAAAAGGTCATCCACGCTTTTATCTCCTCCCAGACTTGACTAGTGAAACGCACTTTGCTCTGCTATTAGAAGGTGAAACATCCAAAGAGATCAACTTACACAAATGCAGCTGCCAGGCTTTAAACACTAAGGGAAGTTACCAGAATGCACCAATCTTTGCTGCTGAGTTTTGCAACTGATTTTAAGATTGATAGCAGGAAAATTATGGTTAGCACATACCAGCCACTTTAACATCAAAACAAAATAGTGCATGGGAATTCAACACTTAATATTCTTTGATAACTTATAATGTAGGCATGTGTATTTTTAAAACTGATATTGATTTATTCTTTCCTGACTATTTTTATTTTTTCCGCCGTCGAGGGTGGACAGGGGTTCAAGTTAATGTGACTTAATCAGTCTATGGGTTTCTGAATCACCAGGTTTGGCTTCACAAAGCAAACTATTTGTACAAAATAGGGTTGGTTTGGCTGTTATGAAAGTTAACATTTACACCCCTATCAAAAGTAGGGGTGTAAATCACAAGTTTCATCACGATCCCATACTATATCGATTCTCTGGACAACAATACAGTGTTTGCCATCACAAAGTCTGCCACAATACAATTTTGATTCGATTCAGGGCCAGCAATTCATTGGTATCATATGCCCATTTAATACAGTCAAGCACAGAAAAAACACTTCTTTAATCTCTGCTGTTGTACTTAAAAGAAAAAACAACAGATAACTAATTGTAAATAATAAGTACAGTAAAGATGGCTTTAATTTACTCCACCAATGCACATTAAATATAACTTACCAACAAGCATATTTTTTAAAAAGTATAAAATTCAGTTCAGTAGCTGTCCAGCTGTATAGACAAAACAGTTTTTTTTTTGGCTAGTCACCATTATTAGCTCAAGCCTAAGGCATTTTACATTGAATAAGTAAGCCTTCATGCTAGCAGACTCTTTGTTTAACAAATTAAATAAATTATTTTAGTAACACAGTTTTAGTCACTGCTTCACGACAGAAAACCACAGTTGAGTTTTAGTCTGCATCCACATTTTTTCAGCATAACACTGATGAAACAGAGCAACCAGTATTGCCATAGCAAGAGCAACAAGTTAGAAGACTGGATGCCCAGACAGGTTCAACGTGTGTCCTAAGTATTTTATCTCAGAACGGCATTGTTTGCAGATGTATTTCCAAACTGCTATTCCAAAGATGGGGAGTAAATAGCCACATGGCTGCTTGCCATTATCTGACCCGTGCTAGCACTGTTTGAATGTTAGAATGAGCGCTTGGACAGAAACGGGGACACAGACGTTCCATGGGAATTACAAAATAATGATATTAAAAATGACGATATGGATCAATGTTTTCACTTAGCATCAGTCCTATTGGATCGTTGATCATTGAATTGATACATCGCTCCGGATCATTAAACCCCTAATCAATAGCATCCTCCTGCTTTTCCTGCACTGCTCAGATGGATCATTTTTTACATCCTGCAGCAGAGTGTGTCACAACCGTTGTCCAAGGTGCTGATCCCTGGGACTGCAAAGGATGAAGGATCTGTCTGGGCACTCACAATCGTTGATGTGCTGACAGTCAGGATTCCCACTGCCAACAATGAAGGATACAATCTTAACTGAACCCATGGGATTTGCTTTTTAAATATCGATTCTGTTTGATGACAACCTGGGAGGAAATTTGGCTGTTTTTCATCTTCTTTTTTTTTTTTTTTGTGCCATTTCTGCCAGGACCGGCACAGGGGGCAAAAATATTGCCTAAAAATTCACAGTGTGTGAGCAGTGATGGGGAGAGTAGTCCATAAAAGCACAAAATCTATATATGAAAGGGCCACGGTGAAGCCTTTTCACAATTTAGATATTTGTTGTGTCCTTGCGTTCCTCATGAATGGAATGAAAAAGTCACTGAATTGCAAAAAGGTGTCAGGTGCTCTTTTTGACTCACCATCCTGACTTGAAAAGAGCACCTGATATTCTTTGTACAAAAGGGTCTGGACTGGACTGAACCCACGCACTCTGGGTAGTTTGTTTTTTTTCTCGTCCAACGCATTTCATCGCACTGTTGACCCTCTGTTAACCTACACATGACTAATAAAACTGAATTGAACTATTCAGGGGACGAACACAAATTTACCAGCATGACTCAAACCATCAGTGCTGTTCCCAGTCATGACATCTGGCTTATCTAGACATCGACACCAGCTGGGTCAATTCTGCATGCCACATTGTTATTGTGCAATCACAGGCTGCACGGTTACTTCTGTTTGATTCTCTCCCACTTGGGGATCAGGTGTGGTGGAGGGAAAGCATATAGAGCAACTTATATTTCTTAGACCATGGCAAATGTGTAAGGATGTTTCAAACTATCTGAATAATCATTTGATTGGATCTGTTTTCTCATCTCAAGTCAAATTTAAATTTTTTTGGGGGGAAAAGTTACAGTAGCCCTGCTTTGTTTTTCCAGCAAATGCACTTTTTTATGATTGGTCAGTCAGTTATATAATTAGCTATATAGTCAATGAAACAAAGAAATAAATAGTAGGCAAACATGATAAAAATGTGTGTCATTTATTTCATATTAAAGCATAGCACACTGCCTAAGGACATACTGTATGTGTTGTTCTCTCACTACAGCTGCGGCAGCACATATGTGCCTGAATTTTCAGTACATTGCAGTTCCTTGAGGATCATACTGGAAAGTTTTATCACTCATTCAAATGGCATAATCAGAGCATCATTATTTTTTGTTCTCCTGAGTTAAATTAGGTTACCAGAATAAATAATTCCTATTGTACATGTGATTCACAATAATAAGATTTTAATGTCGGTGCACTGTGAGGTCTTTTTTCCCGAGAAGCCTCCCTGGGGTGTGTTGGTAATGCCAGAGGCTGGACAACATTATCAAACACCAAATTGATCAATTTAATCAAAAATACATCATCAACAGCGATTAACTCCTACAAATGGAGCAAAAAAGGGAAAGAAAAAACACAAAGCAAGAGGCTTGCCCCGATTGGCAAAGCAAATACTTGCAAACTTATTGATTATTCATGCATTTAGAGACTGTAAGGATGCATAAAATAGAACCGAAATGTTCAGCAACGGCTAGACGGTGCATTCTTTTCCAGTTTTTATATTGAATCTATGTTTTTTTTATGTGAATTACTTTGATATCACTTATAAAATATGTGGTAAGGTCATTGCGGTTTTTCAAGTAGACTCAGAAAACTGAACTTGGTGTTGAGTTCTACAAAATGTCTGCAATTGTGTCCTTCAATGATATGATTGTGCTGGCTGAGCATTAAAGGCAAAACAGAGAAACTGCTGATCATTAAATGCTGTCCTGTATTTTGACATATAATTAAAACACTAATTATAATCACCCTTAATTGCCTGATGATTGAGGATATATGTAAATAAACATACTGATATTTATTAGTTATAACCTCTCAAAATCTTGGATTTGCCCTCTTTTCTCTGTATCACACCCTCACAAATCACATATGTTCTTTTTTTTACAGCGTTTATTTGCACCTGGGTGAGAATAAGCACATAGCAGCTATTCAGCTATTCACACTGAACCTCCTTGGTTTAGCTATAAAAAGAAGTAAATTTGATGTAAATAATAGGTTGCAGTGGATGAATCTCTCCTGAGACACTAGAATTTGAGTATAATGGGAAGTTAGAAGTCAGTTTTAATACTTACAGTTTTATTATTATTATGTTATATTTTTGTTTTTTCAGTTTTCAGTTACAGTTTAGTCATTGTTTAGGTGACAAATGCATACAAATAGCCACATTGGCTTTTCCAGTCTGGGTGCAAATAGCCACATTGGAAATTCCACCAAAGGTGCAAATAACCACATTGGCTATTCCACCATGGGAGCAAATAGCATCTGCCTTTTTAAAAATCTTTCTGCAGATAAAAGATAAAAGATAAAATTTGACAAAGTGGTATTTGCTGAAATCCTGATAACTTTTGACAGCATACTGTAGTTCTAAATCTTACTTTACCTTTAAGTTTCCCACAGAGAAAAGGTAAATAAATGGACTGCTTTTATAAAGCACTTTCATCTGACGTGCTTTACAGTGTTGAATTTCATTCCCACAGTCACTCACCGATGGAAGGCGCCAGCCCAACAGGAGCAATTTGAGGTTCGGTGTCTTGTCCAAAGACACTTCAGCATGTGGACCTGGGAATCAAACCGCCAACCCTGTCATCAGTGGACTACCTGGTCTACCTCCTGAGACACACAGCTGCCCAGAGAAGACATGATTCCTCCTCCATGATCCTCAAAACACAAAGGAGTGGCTGATCTGGAGAAACAGGAAGAACAACCAGGCTGGTTGTTGCAAGACACAGTGATAAGGTTGGTAATCAATTTTATGAATAGATGATGCAGGTTACAGTCGCATAAGCCCAGGAGGTTACAGTTGCTCACCTTATCGATGCCGTAATTGCATTTGACCTTTGACCACATTGAACGCAGCCCCAAATAGTAAACTGCAGTGACATATACTTGGTTGAAAATGTGAGTGAGACACAAAAAAGAAGAGAAGACAGAGGATAGAAACAGAAAAGTGTGAGATGAAACGGCCATAATAATAAAAAAAAAAGCTTTACAAGCTGATGCAGCCAAACTCAGCAACTTGTTTATGATAGTAACAAGCTTGCAGTTTGAAAGTGAAAGTACAGAACTACCGCCAGAAGTTGAAGGTGACGATGAGACAGATGCTTGCTTAGGCTACAGTGCCAAGATGCCAAGCATGCAAAACAAAACATAATGTATATAAGAGGTTGTGAAGTATAGTGAGCTGGTTTGAAACTCACAGGTTGAAAATGAGTCCCACTCCGGCCCTGCTTATAGGGCTCCATATGGGCACAAGCACAAGACCATGCAGTCACATGGCACAACCTGTTCCTTAGTCTATGTTTAAACGGATTTATTCCATGTCATCAAGTCAAACGTAGCCCACAGTTGTGTGTTCTCACCTCCGCATTCGGTGGTCGACTGTTTCACTGGGCTTGCTGACCTTCATTTGAACTCTATTTACATAAAACACATGCAATTAGACAAGGTGCTGCTAAGCAAGCTAATGTGAATGCTAGCCCACGATCAGAAACAGAACAGTGTCCACCCTGCAGCCATGAGTAAGTGACTGACAAAAATGTATCTCTGATTGTGGCGCGGCCATCGGCAACACTCAGAAAAAAAAAACAGTTAATGGATTAGTGGGAATGATACAGGCATCAAAACAAATAATTCAAAGGGACAAGTACTTAATGATTACTGGAAAGACAAGAAGAATGAGAGGAGACAGAGTAATCCTCACCAAGATGGAGTCAGTTCTATCTGCTTGTCAGGTTTCCTCTTCCTCGCAATTGCTCAGATCCTAAATAAAAAGCTAAAAACAGTTTAAGGCTTATTGATTTGTGCCTTATGGTCCAAAGAGAAAAAGTAAGCACATGAAAAGAGCATGTGGACTCTCGCAAGACTGAAGACCCCTCTTTGTTAGGGAGTTAGATGCCATAAGGACAGCAACACGTTCAGCTATGTTACCCCAATAAATTGTTGTTGACACTGCCCTCTAGAGATGTGTGATAGTGCATTAGTACTGCAGACCTTAACCAAGGAAGCTTCCTCCTCTCTCCACTGTCGGCCGTGAGAGGAGGGAGTGTGGGAGAGTCTCTGGTCCTGCATTTACATGTTCTTAAAGGGATAGGTCAGATTATTTTAGTGGGGTTGTATAAACTACTTCTCAATGGTCTGTGCACTACCTGCAGTAGATGTCAGTTGGCACACCCGCAGTCTGTAGAAGCTGAGAGGGGTAACAGCTCAGAAGCTAAGAAATGAACTGCTGTGGACGGGGTCAGCAACAAAATATAGCAAAGAGCAAAGAGGGGCACCAGCATGGAAGCTAAACTAAAAAAGAAAGAGAAAAAAAACCCGAAACGAAACTCGAAAAAAATCTATCAGTTTAAGTGTACACTATATTTAGAATATTTTCGCCGCTTTACTTTGCTGTCAGACAGCCTTTTCTGACATTATGCTAAATATCGCTCTCTCCATATCAACTCCATGGGTAAAATCGGTAATTATACGTCCCACATCACAGGAGTTGGTTAGTTTGGCTTCACCAAAGTCACACAATAACACAAATAAACTAACAGATCGAGGCAGTGGAAGACATGTGCCTGTCATGTTCTGCGAGGTAAAACGACTGATTTTTGCATATGGAGCTTGGTTGGTTTTGAGAGAGAGTGATATTTGGCTTCTATAATGGCAGCTTCCAGCTAAAAAAAAAGGCTTTCTGGTGACAAAGTAGAGTGGTGGAATTTTTCTAAATATACTGTACACTTATAATGATATTGACTTTTCTTTAGGTTGACCTTTGTGTTGTTCTTCCTGGATCCAGTGATGTCACTGTATGAAAGAAAAAACTACAAGGCTCTGGGTGGCCAGACAGTGTGCTAGATGAGTTATTTTTGTCACCTAACGTCATGTTTTGGACAACAAAAAGTAAAAGCGATCAGAAGCTCATGTGCAATGAATCCTTGAACATGTAGGCACTACCGGCAGGGCTCCCAAGCAGAAGAACTCAGTTTTCATGGTCAATATAGCACACATTGAAGAATTTGTTGCTTTCATCGACTACATTTACCATCAACATGGACATCCACATGAAAAGTGGTGAATTCTCCTTTTAAGTTGCTAAAATATGTCTTGTTCCTGACCCCGTCCACAGCAGTTTATTGCTTAGCTTCCTTGCTGGTACTTCTCTCAGCTTCTACAGACTCGTAATCTACTATAGGTAATTCACTGACTATTGATAAAATACCTCATAACACCCCACATTAAATAATCCGAACTATCCCTTTATGAGTTTGAATTTTTATATTTCTGACACCTTTTCCTTTTCACACTCTTGTCTTTTGGGGAACAGCTCTTTTGTGTCATTATGCAGCTCGGTGCTGTTGCACTGCATGACAAGGCTCTGATAATGAGCAGAGTGTATGGACCACCAAGTCGTTACCTGCAAGAAAAGCGCTTTTCTGTGGTCCCTGCATGGGTAAAAGTCATTGCTGCTCAGATCAATACAAGTTTACGGCCTTGATATATTGAGTCGGCTTCGCTGAAAATGGGAAACCAATGGCTTTATTCACCCGAATTCATATTTTTGGGCGGAATGGATTTGGCATGCCGGTGACTGTCTTCCTGAATAACTTATTGCCTGGAGTTTGAAAGAGATCCCTCAGGACCATTTCACAAAAGGCTTATAGTGATGCAAACATCATTTCAGAGAAAAAGAGAGCAGCAAACCAGGGCTAACCTTGCAGAGGTGATGCTGATTAGAATGACATCGCCTCAGGCACCTGTCAAAGTTTGGGGCGTCTTGACAATATTTGTTGCCCCTTCACTCTTCTATTCTTCTTGTTATCTTGAAGATGACCATAATAACAGAACATAGAAAATTTAGCTCCTTATCATTACCAAATCTACATCTATTAATAAAATGTGACTGATGTAAAACTGGCCCCTCTTTGTGATGGCAGCGATATGCTAATTGGAAGCTCCAGAAAATGTCATCGTTATTTTAAAAAATACACATAGGGCATAATTTTAATGAAAGTGACATTTACAAACAGGCTTTTTGAGTTGAGTGACATTACAGTGTGAAAAAAAAAAAGTAGTGCCACTACTGTAACAAACAGGTGTGATTCTGCCAAGTAAAAAAAATGGTCACTTCATCTCAGGCGAGATCCTCCCTGACACTTGAATCCACACTTGCCTGCCTGGATGATAGATGATCCTTAATGAGACAAATGATCGCAGCCAATTTGAACCAGAAGAGTGACTTTAACCTGCCCGATCAGGTCCATTACAGCCACTGATGAAGCTCAAATAAGTCTTTAGGGGTTTTAATGTTGATCCAACAAGATATATTTAACATGTTTATCTTCTCCAGTTAAAAGTGCTTAGACGTTGAGGAGTAATAGTGGAAAATAATCCATTATGTAACAACAACAAGTCCTGATTAATCTTGATTTAACCTTAATCCTACGTACCAACTGGGGTACCCACTGAACCCAGAGATGTAGCTCGCACAAATGTTTTATTCTATCCTTCAAATATTTCATGACTTTGTGCATCAATTTGCTCATAATTACCTCAGATAATTGTTTTTTGTTTATGTTTTAATTAGTGCTTTTTAAAAATACAAGTGTATTCAGGTCCACCTATATAGTTGTAATAGATGGAACTATTTATTGGCTGAGTTCATGTTTGTCATGTGCCGTAACACACACTATCAGGGGGTAGAGCACTCACTTATTTCTATTTTGAAGGAGACAGCTGACACACATTCCCTTTGTGCTTTGTTTTTACCCTGTACGCAAATTAACTGTAACTTTCTGAAGAATAATAATAATCTGTTTTTCTCCCCTTCAGATTAACAGTAATTAGGGGAGACCAGGGATGGTAGCAACACTTTTTTGTGTGAGTATTAGTAACTCATATTTGTCGACTACACATAAAATTCATTTGGACATCTACTAAACAATCACAGATTAAGTGAGTTGCTCCTATTTATGAAAACGAAAACCCCTTTTTTTTCCTCTGAATCTTTAAATTTATGCGCGCGTATACTGTGTTCTTCAGTGTGCTCGTATCCCATATGTATCTACAATACAATGACTACCTGGCAAACATTAATCTTAATTTTTAAAAAAACAACTTTCTTACCGAAAAAGTCTTATCTTACAGTTTCAGTCTTATCTTACAGAACTTTATTCTTCGAGTCTGCAGGGACCCCGGTTTGTAGTCCTTGTGTATGAACTTTGCTGGTATGATTTGGGTTAAAGAAATATATAATGTTGGGTAAAGCAAGAATAAACTGAGCTGAAGCACCTTTTCATGTACAGACTCACAGAGGTGGAAAAAGTACACACACTGTTTACTCAAGGAGAAGTACTTGTGCGAAAAAAAAAGACTAGTAAAAGTAGAAGTGCTGATTCCACCTCTCTACTCACTGTTTTCATCTTGTTACATCCTGATACGTTTCTTCACTTTCGTCTTGTTACACCATTTTTGTCTTGTTACGTTGTTCTCAACTTTACATCCTGATACATTTTTATTTTCGTCATGCTACCTCTTTTATGTTGCTTTTGTCTTTACGCCATTTTCATCTTGCTACGTCTGTCGCGTGGACAGATGGATACCGATGGATACGCCAAGCAATCAGTTGTCTTTTCTATATGTTATTGTCTCATCCATTTAGGCTGTAATTGATCTTGATGTTGGGAAGGTGGCACTCAGTGATGCAAGATAAAAATATTAAACCATTCCCCTCAAATACATTAAAAATAATGCATGTTTTGAAAATGAAAGGAGTAGAAAGTATAGATATTTGTGTTCAAATGTAGGGAGAAAAAGCTAAAAGTTGTCAGAAACATAAAGTAGAGTACAGATAACCTGAAAGTATCTGTACTTCAGTACTTCTGCAGACCAGACAATTTATCATTCATCTGCTGCTCAAAATAAGGTCAGACAAACAAAACATTCATTCAGTATTTTCTGATTGTTGAACAATTGATTGTTTGATAAACTGGACATGTTTTGTCCCCCAGTTTTAATTATTTATGTGTTCACATTCTTGTAGTTAATACAGGCTGTATGTACAGGGGAGCAGAAGGATCTTTAAAACCCGTTTTTTTTTTTACAAGGAGAAAAAAAAATCCAACAGAAATAAATCGGCTTAATGGACAGAATTAGAGTGGTCTGAATCCAGGGTAGGATTAAGGAAAATTGTGTGAAATAAAAGAGCGAGTGATCAGGAATGACTGTGCGTCTGTCTGGAGGGCGGGAGGAGAGAGGAGGAGGAGAGAGAGAGGGAGGGAGAGAGGGAGAGAGAGAGAGAGAGGAGCACATTTTCATCCAAACCTCCGTTTTTCCATCCAGAGCCTCCATCTATCTATCTCTGCTCCGCGGCTCACCGCAGCTCCCCTATTGTTTCAACTGGGAGGCAAAAAAAATAACACTGAGCTTCTCCTCTAATCGCAGCCAGTGACTCATATTTTATTTTATTTTTTTTTTAATATCTGGTGCCCGATTTTTCGCCGTTGCTCTGAATGCTGTATTCATTGTCAACTTCTCTCCGATTTCTCCACTTAAGACTTGAGCTGCATCATGAATAGTTTGGGGGCTCCTTTCAATCGCATACCTCTGGAATGGCGGGGATTACACAGCCGAAACCCGGAGAGCATGTAAACGCAAATGGAGTTTGGGATTTATTGCAAAATAAGGGAAAGATGACCGTCTTCTCGTTGTGCTTGCTCTTGTGCGCGGATCTACTGGATTTAGCCGTCGGTAAGTCTGACCCAGTCTTATTATTTTCCACACAGTCGGAACCTCTCCGATGCGTGGGGTCTAACAATAGCCTAAGTGTCAAGTTGAGTGATTCATATGTGACAGTGAGATACTAACTGGCCATTAACAGGACAGCCGGATGGAGGCGATCGGTGCCATTCCTGCCTCATGCCAACTTTCCCCCCTTCTTCCGTGGCAAAGAGAGAAATCAATGAATAATGGTCGGATTCAGTTCAGGCTGCACAATGCGTGCAAAGGAAATGCATATAAAAGAGGGATATAGCAGGAGGCCTGGTTATGTATTAAGTCTTAATTCCTCTGCATTGACTATCACGACCAGCATGCATGACAGCAGCACCTACTTCTTCTGAGCATCACACAAGTGCACCATGCTGAAGCGCACTCCTCGGTGGTGTGGTCATCGTGGCTCTGTTTTTTTTTTTATTTGCACACATCAGATAGCGCCTGAACGGGCTCAACAGATATTAAAGTTGTTGCCTTGGAAATTGTAATTAAAGTGCGTCTTTTTTCTTCCCCCCCTCTCCATGCAGATGTCTGCTTTCAGTGCGATCTGCTCGGCGCAGCGGTGGCATCAGTGTCGCGTGTTCTCTCTCCCCATCCCTCCGCGTTAGAGGATGAAAACACAACATTGATCATTTGACATGAAAGCGAATTTAGGTTTGACATTATGTATGTATGAGGCTAGATTG
>JAJHUR010140565.1:57076-84585 GCA_027495735.1 Lutjanus campechanus | reverse complement strand
TGTGTAACTTCTGCGTAACAGTTTCTGCCTAACTTCTACAGGTTATGCCAGTTTTACTTACAACCAGTTTCTGCTGATTATGCCATCCTAACTTCCAACTAGTTTCTGTCTAACTTCTGCTGGCATGATCGAATAAATTGTTAGTGCATAATATCCAACTATTTTCTGCCTAACCTTTGCTAATCATGCCCGTTTAACTTCCAGTTAGTTTCTGCATAACCTCTGCTGAGCTGTCCACTAAATTGAAGTGAGTTGTCACAGCTTCATTTCCAACTAGTTTCTGTCTAACTTCTGCTGATCCTGCCAAATACCAATGCCAAATATCTTACCACCTTCTTACCATGAAATTTGGGGTAAATATTGGGATCATTTCGTGGTGATTTTTAAGAAATTTCAAATAAGTTACCTGGTAATTACTTTCTACTTACCATGAAACTGAGGACCCAGGAAAATGAAGTGTTGCTGGGAGCTGGTTTAGGTTCAGGTCTGAACAACTGCACATGGGGTCAAAGAGTCATGCATTAAAGAACAATGAGCTCTGATTTCATGTAGATCAGGAAATGGGACAAGCAAAGCTAGAGTGATTTGCACCCAGTAGAATCTGGTAGGAATATTACAGGGATAAGGAGTGAAATAATCAGCGTTCATGGACTCAGGTTCATCCTGTCAAAGGTCAAAGGGATTCTGAGCATTATGGAAACAGACTTAAACAGCACCATCCAACACACTATTGTAGCTGTTGGGGTTACTGCAGCTAAAAAATGCAGAAAATGAGTCAGTATAGGGATTATATTACAGCTACAGGTGGCTGTGAAATTATAGTGTCAGTCAATTAGAGATAAAATGCCTTTGTTTGAGTCTACTATAGGTTAAAAACAGTATTTCATGTCATGCATTCTCTAAGTTCATGTTTCTTTTGAAACCATTCTGTTCCACCTGCTGAATAAAGCATCGAAGAAAATGTGTTGCCTCACATCACAGCACCGTAGGTTTCCTTGTATAGATTGTGGATCATAGCGATGCTGACAGATTTAACCAGGCAGCAGATCTCTGTTAGATCTGATGGTTTCCGGTGCAGTGTGACTGTGTCTGCTACTGATGGCTGGTCTTGACTCACAGGAAGTGAGAAGAGATATTGGCTAGAAAATGGGTTGTGGTTATGCCGCTATCTAACAATCAGCAGGCTTTGCATCAGCAGTACTGCAGCTTTCAGGAGTTATATAAAATGATTATACGCAGATTAGAAGCTGTCTTCATTGTTTTGTTGTGTTGTTGTTTGCTCGGTTAGCCATTGTGACTCTTTAAATACATCTACGTATATACGCTTTTTATTTTTAGACTAAATCAAACTGCTGCATTGTACTTTCACAATGATGTTCATTTACTGACTAATTTCTTGACTATTTTTTGATTCAGGCTGGGCTTGAAAATTTATCACAACAAAATATGTTTCATTTCAGGTGATATCAACAAGTCTTGATCATTTTTAGTGATTTTTTTTCTAAAGACCAGAAGAAAAAAGGTTGAATTTAGCAGCTTTGTTT
This sequence comes from Lutjanus campechanus, assembly GCA_027495735.1. Taxonomy (NCBI): domain Eukaryota; kingdom Metazoa; phylum Chordata; class Actinopteri; order Lutjaniformes; family Lutjanidae; genus Lutjanus; species Lutjanus campechanus. The sequence goes on along the minus strand of JAJHUR010140565.1, from coordinate 83,041 downwards.
TGAAAGGTTTTTTGCTGGTATCAGAGTATATGTTGTCCAATAGAAAAGAAAAGAAAAGAAAAGAAAAGAAAAGAAACACAACATAATGTATATTATGGTTAACTTATGTGGATATACATACCTATATAGTTTTAACATATTTATAAAGTGCTTCATAACACTGGAAATACAGACTGGAAGAAAATAACAGTAAAAAATTAATAATAGAGAATACAATAACATAAAATTTGGAATATCGGCCAACATATTGATATCAGAATCTTTTTACTCCTTAATATCAGTATCAGCCCCAGTGATTCGGTATTGGGTGGGCTCTAGCTGGCCTTTACTTTCTGATTAATTTAATGTCCTCACCGTCTGCACTCATTTACTCACTGCACACTATTTCTGTTGTTGCGTCACATGTCGATGGCGCAACCGAACAACACACCATCATCAATGTATATGATACTCTGTTCATGCATTTAATGCATTTAAGTGAAAACTATTGGACATTCTGTTGTTTTAACGGCAACAGTGCTGTTGCTGAGATAGTCTAAATTAATATCACGCTGTCCTCTGCAGCTGATAGGATCTCATTTGTCTTAAAGCTCGATTAAGTACTCTATTGATATGTGGGATGCGACAGCGAGTTCAAACAATTTAAAAAATATGGCAGCTTAATGAAAAAATTAGGAGAGTGTAGCTAACTTAAAACAACATAAAACTATTTTTGAGTCTGGTTGACCTTTGAATGGCAGCAATACCATGCCAAGGTGGCTGGACTGCATCTAACAGCTTCACTGAAGAAGAAGAAAAAGTACAGTAATCACCGTAGATACAATACGTGTGGCTACCAATTGTCTGATTCAGTGATCACCTTCAATTAGAGTCTAATTTTTGTTATGCTCACCTTTCAGTCTGTATCTTTTGTAACTTGAAATCCCATTTAATGAGATGAAAGAGCCATATTAAAACTTGAAACAGGTTGGTGACCCAGAAATGACAGCTTTTGTTGAAGGGCTTCAGCCGGCTTTGTGCATGTAGACCACTGCGCTAAAAAAATGAAATGACTTTTACTGAAAAATCAAAACGACCTCAAAAGGTCTGTTTGGTGTCATGCAGTTCCTGCAGGACCTCAGTGAATATCTGCAGTTTATTATCTGATTATCTAAAGTAGAGGAGCTCTAACTTAGTTGAGCAAAGGGCATTTTTTTCTATCATGTGAAAGATTTCTGAGTGAAACTTTCGTGGGATATAATTATTAGAGTGATTAAATTAAAGCTTGATTTGATTTGATCGCCCAAAAGTGGGTGCAGTATGATATAATATAATATAAATAGCAATATGGAGATAAAGAGGACTGTTGCCTTCCAGCCTCAGCTCCCTCACCTGCATTGTTTGACTAGAAGCAGGAGAACAAGGGAGACATTAATAAATTGGAGCACAACCACACTCTTTTGATAGTAAGTAAGTAGTAAGTAAACAATGTATTTGCCGACCGAGATCCATACATACACCAGTGATATTTCCCTGCTATATTAACATTCAGTAAATACAGGGGCATATATAAAAAGTATTAAATGTTTTACAGGTAGAAAAAAAGAGATGACCGTGTTCTTGTCCCCATTCACCCCAGATGGTGTGTAGCACTGGGAATAGTTTTGGTTTATCTGATGAGGTTTTAAAACTTCTCCATCACTGACGCCCCGGCCACACTGCCTGCCTGTACCTGTGCATGACGGCTGCTTTACTGAATGCTACGACTTGCACACCTGTGGTGACCACACAGCCAGTGTGGCAGCTGTGGCACTGCCACTGCCAGCCGTGTCTTTCTGCACTTAGTTTGTAGGAGAATTCTGAAGAGAGGGAAATGAGCTGTAACCAGAGAGCAGTGTCATTTTTTCTCCCTTGTTCAGAGAAAGAGAAAGAGATGGTGGATAAGATACAACTTTCCCTGAAGGAAATTTGTTCCAGATTGCTCCAAAATTACAGTAACATAGGAATAACAACAATAAAGCATCAAGTAAGTGAAATATAAATATAAAATCTAAAGTTTATAAGGAGTAATAGTGCCTAATAGAGTAACAATAGGTGTGAGATAAGTTAAGTATAAAAGCAAGCTCAATAGGAAAAAGCATTAATGGCAATTACATTGAAAGTAATATAGGCAGTGATATTAAGAGGTAATGAAAAAAAGGTATATGGCACCAGATAATAAATGTAAAGATGGTACATGATATTTAATGCAATTGCACATGATAATAAATTGTTCATGATAATAATAAAAATCATTTTAAAAAGTATTAAAAGAAACCTAAAAATAGACATTCAAATTAGAGCAGTTTTAGGACTGCTCAGCAAAAATCAAAATTTTACAAATTAACGCAAACATCAAGATGAAACACTTAGGGCCCTATATGACACCCGTGCAAAGCCATTACGCTGGTGGTGCAGGTGGATTTGCTATCTTACACCAGCACAATTGCAACTTGCGCCTGGTCTGTGCGGCCATGGGCAGGAGGTCTAAAACTGAAAACAAAACAAAGGCATGGTCGGGCGCATTTGTTACCTTGTACTGGGCACATTGGAGTAAAAAACCATTTGTGCTTTTGATCGGCTAAAAACTGGTTGATGGTGCTTGGCCTAAACTCGCTGATGAATTAATCAAGGTACTTGGGCACAGCTGATAGGTGTATCTTGCTATGCATTGCTGGTGCAAGGGGCGGGGCGGGACAGGACAGGATACGCCTGCACCCCTGGCACAAATTTGGACACACCTTGAATGAATTAAATCCATTACACCTTGTGCTTTCCACTTGCGCTCTGGATCAGCGGAAGATAGGACCCATAATGTGGATTTTTAGTATATTACACTTTCATAGAAAAACTACAAATAATGCCTGTCAAGCAGAATTACACCAAGAAACTCTCCTAATTAGGATTTTAAAAAGAGCCATCAACTTCTGCTGTCACTTAAAGACAAGCAACCATCAAACACTCCATCACAAAGCCCTAAAATATCAAGAGATGAACCATGAAAAGAGTCCCCACAGTTGACTGTTTGTGAGATTCTGTTCCTGAACCCTGACCGCCCCTGCAGAGCCTCAGGACAGCCCACAGACAATCTGGGCCGACCAAATTAAAACAAGACAAAAAGAAAAACACATCACCCATTGGAAAGACAACACAAAAACTCAAAATAAAATGAAATGTTATTTGGCCCCGAACCATCAGTACACAATGGCAGAAAATTTGACCACCGTGAATGATGAGAAACTCAGTGGGGACAGCCTGGCCGTAGAGACTGGTCATCACGGACAGACCTGGCTGCCAAGGGTGGACAGGCTGTGTTCACAGTTCACTCAATGCAGAAATACATTTTTTGCTACACTGTGGCAAATACAGAGAAATCAGACTTAATGTTTCCCAAAATGTTTTGCAAACATCAAGAATTTCAAACACAATCAGAAATGGACTCAGACACTTGAGGGACATCCAGGGAAACGCCATCAGATTAAATACAAATATTAAACGCAGATTCTTTTTTCTGGTTTTCAAATTGACTGTTGTCTATTAAATGATTGTCTTGTTAGCACATAGTTACAATGAGCTTCAAAGGTTTGTGATTATAGAAATAGAAATAGGTGCACATTTACTGTTGTTATTGTATCTGCTGTCATAATTAATTATTCAAAACTAATGTGGTTCCTTTATTTAATGTTATTATTGTTAATAAATGTTTGCTTTGGCAACATGAGCACTGCCTTGTCATCCCAATAAAGCACATTAAATTGAAACTGAAACTGAGACGGAGGGAGAGAGAAAGAGAAAAGAAAAAAAAACGTCCCTTTTACACAATTTTTACATGTTTGTAACATATTCCACAGATGTAAACTGAAAGGAAAGGTGCCATGTGCTGGTATGATGTCGATATTGTCATTTTAACTGTCTATTTTTGCCACGAACCACCCGTGTCACTCAGGAAAGAGTGTAGCCGGGGCGTGAGACTTGAAATGTGGTTTCTAGTACTCGAATTGTCCAAATTACCTCTACAAACAGACAGAGAATAAAGTCTAAAAACAGCAACATTTGTTTTTCAGAGGAAGCTGTCATGGTTACGGTTTTCAGTGAGAATTTTTCAGCTGAAGATAATAAAGGTAGAGAATACAGAAAACTGTCCACAGCGTGGTCTAATTATGATGACTAACCACCCCCTTGTTTCCTGTCATTGTTGAATTTTCCAAATAAAATTGTAAAATTCTTCGAATATCACAACCAAACAAATTTCCATTCACCTCCACTGTTGTGCTGTTAGAAGTGTCAATGGCAGGGATCTCAAAAGGTGAAGATACCCTTTACCTTTTTTTTTTTATGAAAAGCACATTGTACTATTTCACAGTGGGGCTGTCGTGCTATTATTTAACAAAACTCAAACACCTAATGCGACAAATTTTCCGACAGCAGGCCTGAAATGGTTTTACACTCCTCAACCATGCATTCATTCATTTGCTCTTCACATTCAGGTACGGCTGTTGATCTTGAAAGAAATTCCGGCTTTTAGTTTCTTCAAAGGCATCCATCCCAATAGCGTGACACCCTGAAATGTCTGAGACAGTGATAAGCCACATGTGAGAGAATAACATATTCTGAGCATTAGCATACATGCCAACTATCAGCTTTTCAGGTAAATGTGTGAAACCAAATCATCTCTTTGACATTTTGGATGAGCTAAAGTGTGGTGTTTGCTGTGAACCAGTCATTGAAAAATCCATTAACATATTTTATTAACGGCTAGCGTCCTCAGCTGTGGGGTTTGCATCCGAGATGACTTGTTGCCTGGAAGCCTCGAACACAAGGGGGGTCGACCACAGGCAGTGTGTCTCCCACATTGCAAATAATGCAACAGAATCTGTAGCCATCATGACAAATGTGTCCTCCCCCCTCCCCACCGCTGCCGCCACAACAGCCTCGTGCATGGAAAGTGGTACAAGGAAAATGTCCTGAAAACATGTTCTTTCCTTTACCAATATGACTGAAATACATTTGCAGTGATGCTACAAATGATCAAATGATAAAGCCTGTGATTAGCAGAGACAACTAAATGCTTGGGGCAAGGAAGTTCAAACAGCACAGTAACTTCCATTTCTACCCCTGAAGTCCTTCATACGCGTATGTATGTAGGCTGGCTTGCTGATGTCTTTGGCTTGCGTGGGAGTTTGAAGCAACTCTGATTCCCTCAGCAGCTGGTGGTTTGCAGAGATACTGTAGGAAAAAGAGTAGAGAAGCTTTGCTCTGAAAGGTCTCTCATGACGGGCTACATAGAGAAAGTCTAACATTCCTGTTTGTGATCTACAGTTAGCACAGTGTTGTCAAATAGCTTCTCATGTTCGCTTAATGCTATCTTTAACTTAGTTTTTATTTTTTCATGCATGCACTCTTAGAAATAAGGGTTCCTGAAGGGCTGAGATTCTACCCAAAACCATTTGCTTCTGAAGAACCCTTTTTTGAAGAAGGGGTTCGTCAAGGATTCTTTGTAAGACGAAAGGTTCCATCAAAAACCCTTTTCATCCAAAGAACCCCTGTTGGAACAAAGAGTTCTTTGATTGTCGAAATTCTTGATGAACTTTTTCCTCAAAGGTTCATCAAGGGCTCTTTGTAAAAACAAAAGGTTCTATTAAAAACCCATTTCCTCTAAAGACCCCCTTTTGGAAGAAACAGTTCTTCAAGGAAATTGCTGAAATTCCTTAAAAAAGTGTTTCCTCAAATGTTTGTCAGAAGTTATTTGTAAGATAGAAGGTTCCATTAAGAATCATCTTCATCCAAAGAACCTTGGAGGATTGTTGAAATTCTTGCAGAACTCTTTGGTCAAGGGTTTGTCTTTGTAAAATGCAAGGCTCCATTGAGAACTGTTTTCATTCAAAGAACCCATTTCAGAAGAAAAAGTTCCACGAGGATTGTTGAAATTCTTGAAGAATTCTTTTGTCAAGGGTTCATTGCAAGACGGAAGGTTCCATTAAGAACCCTTTTCATGTGAAGAACCCCTTTTGGAAGAGAGAGAGTTATTGTTGAAATTATGGAAGAGCTCTTGCAACAAGGGTTTTTCAAGTGTTCTTTGTGCCATAATATAAAAAGGTTCTCAGTAGAACCCCCTGGGTGGGCTCTAGATAAAACCCTTGAAATATCAAAGGGTTCTCGGTAGAACCCCCCCTTGGAAGATGGAGAGGTTCTGGATAGAACCCTCAGAGAGGGTCTGGGTGGAGCTATTACAGTATAGAAGGATTCTCCGTAAAACCTCTCATGGGGTTCTGACTGAAACCGTTCCCAGATGGTTCTAGGCATATCCTTTCATGCTGGGTTCTTGGTTGAACTACCTGAAAGGCCTCTAAGTGGAACTCTAAGAGAAGGAAGCACGCTTTATGGTTCTAGTTAGCAGTTTTATTTCTAAGAGTGTATGTATTCAATATCAGAACCTTGCTTTCTGAAATTAGGAGCGAGAATAAGCAGGGATCTCTTGACAGCCTTTATCAGCAGTTCTACTGTATTCTCCCCTCACTGTTTCCTACATGCTAATGTGGATTATGTGATTTTGCTTATCGTGTTCCAACATGGCTGCTGAGTAATAACAATTGCTCTGCCACTGTGTCCCAACATTAGCCTTGTTATTAAAGACTTTGAGAAGTGCCTTGTATAATATACATGACACTTATCTCTGCGTTCATGTTTCATCACAGGGGGCTTACGCTTCCAGGAGTAACACTGCTGCTGTGCACAGATGATTTTTCATATACAGACAGTCTGATTCTTTGCAGTTTGCTTTATTTTTTTGCAAGCGATGAGCGTTTTTTTCTTTTTCTTTTCGAGAACCTGAGCAAGTGGAATTATTCAACGTCACTGTGACCTCAGTTTGAAAAGATAAAGCACTGGCTGTCCTTGTGTTTTTCTGTGTTAGCATACAGTGTGTACAGTATGATACACTGAGGTTATGTTATGAAGAAACATGGAGGGGTCAGCATGACTTGCATTAGCAGCAAAATATACCAAATGTGAGATAAGATCAGTGATAGTGGGAAAACAGAATTGTTAAAGGGATAGTTTGGATTGTTTGAAGTAGGGTTTGTATGAAGGATTTCTTGATTATCAGTGTGTTACCTACAGTAGATGCCAGTTTGGAGAATCAGAAAGGGGCTCCATCACAGAACATAACAATGAACTGTGGACAGGGTCAACAAATAAAGGTATTTTAGGCACTTAATAAAGGTCCTTAATAAAATCAATTATTTTTACCACTTCGTTATGACAGCCTTTTCTTACAGGAAGTTAGCCAAAAATTGCTCTGTCCAAACCAACCAAACTCCATAGGCAAAATCAGTAATTTTTACTGTGCAGAACACAGGAATTTTGTCTACTGCTGCCTTAATCGTAATCTTGATTAAGTTTGTTGGTTTGTGTTATTGTGTATCTTTGGTGAATACAAATTAACCATTTAAAATACTGAAGTCACACAGTAATGCTCACAAACTAACAGATCGAGGCAGTGGTAGACCAGCACCTCCTGTATTCTACATTGGTTTGTTTGGTGTGGAGAGAGCGATATTTGGCTTGTGTACCGTCAGTTTCCCGTCAGCTGGAGGCACGCTGACTGCCATTTACTGTAGCTAATACACTGACAATTCATATTTACCCCAAACAACCCTACATCAAATTATCTGAAGTACCTTTAAATGAACAAAAACCAAGTGGGGAGAAAACACTGAATGAGTAGTAATTGTAACGAGTAACCTTCATTTATGTAAAATTCCACGGGAAGAATTAATGCTATTTTTATAACTGTCCAATCCACAAAATTACATGCGATGCGAACATATGTAAAACCTCCATCTTTTCTATTTCTTTATTCCGTAAGTACTTAAATCTTAGAAGCCAGGAATCCTTTTTTTTTTTTTGTATTTTGACACTTCGCTATACTCTCACTGTGTAGTAACTGTAAATATCCTAAATCACTGCTTTCCCTTTTTAGTTTGATTCTTCCGTTATTTAGCTATTCAAAGCCATCTCCTAGGCAGTAAATGCAGCATCGCAGAGGTTTCATGAAAAGTCGAGATTAGGCGTGAAAAAAGGAAAGAGATGGGATAGGAGGGGGGGAGAAGCTCTAATCTGCACATTGACGTCACTCTGGATGGGCTGAAGCTGTGCAGATGGGAGTAAGGGAGGATTGTGTGGGCTATGCATCTTATGACAACAGATTATTTCCTTTTATGCATGCTGACTTCCTCCATATGAGCCACGGAGAGACTTTCTTCCCCTGGGGACAGCGGCACTATGTTTTCTATCGCCAAAAAAAATCATGAAGACATCAATCTCCAGTTGCAGGAGCAGGTCTCAGTGAAGTTTCACAGACAGAGCCGGCGTATGATAGGACAAGTCTGTGTGTTCATCCTAAAACATCTGTCATTTATGATAACATTTATCAGCAAACCTTTGATCCACCACAGAACTTGTCTTGCAAGTTCAGAGAATTAATCTCCTGAACACGTGACATGAATTATACAATAATAGAAACTGCAGTTGGATCATATGCTGCAGTAGATATGATTATTTTACTTCTCTGTTTTTCATGATGAATGCTAATATTACGCAGTTGCTTCATCTTCTGGGGTGATTACACTTAACTTTTTGCTTCCTGCGCCTCCTCTCTGAATTTTTATATAAAGCTTAGATAATCTAATTTATTCTTGCCCAATAAAACTGTCGGTGATAATTTGACTCTGGAAGTGAGTTTGGCTTTTGCCTTTTACCTGGTACCACTCTGGCACAATGGAATGAAATATTGTCAGGGACCAGCTGTAATGACTTCTCACTGCTGGTTGCTTGTATTGCTGTTGCTGTCCTCTAGTATGAAAGTATATAATGTGGGGTCATGGTGTGATTTGTCCTCATGTGATTGCCACCTCTTGAGGCATACAAGCATGAAGTCCCAAGCTGTTTACACTTTCAAACACTGTGCATAACCTTCATGCGGTTGTCTTTGCAGAGTATAGCACTTATTGTTCAAGTAACTACAGCTATGTTGAGGGACTAGCTCTCCATTATATTTTCCTTAAAGATTTTTGCCTTTCTCTAATATCCCTAACTCCCCCAGTGTACCCTACTGTATGTAGGCTCTGTTGTGTGTCTTTGTTTGTGTTGCTGCAAAATCAATTGCTCTTTGGGAGACAAATAAAGTTGAAGTTGAAGCTTGGATTGCTTTGTAATTGAAATGTACAGCAACTGTCAATCCCTCTGGACATGCCAATTATATTGGTCCAACCCGAATCAAAAGTTCGGATTGGACCAATATATAAAAATTCCCAAGCCAGTTTGATATTAAGCCTAATACTGGACGAGACTGGTAATAAAGAATTTTACCACTAGGTGTTGTGTCACATATGAGTCAACTGCTCCTGAGTGGAACATAATGATAGCCCATGAATGAGCGTGGAGTCACAAGTCAGCAAGCGGCTGTGTCCACTGAAGCGTTTTTTTTCTGCAGCCAGTGTTATTTTTGAATTGTTTCCAATGGAAATACCCGGTATTTACACTCTGCTACAAACACTCGCAGCATGATGAAGCACTGAGCACCAAGCATTTGGCATTTTTTCTGGTCAACAAGAGTTGAAAAATGCCCAATCACAGTAGAAGATAGGTGGGACAAATAGGTGGCCACAAACTGTGTGCTGCTCGTGAAACAAATAGCGGTACTCCCCCTTTTCCGTACAAATGCGCCATCGTGCCTCCTGACTGCTTTAACAACAAGAACGGCGTGGAGTGAAAGGAGAAAATGAGCCAGTTTGGCAGTATTTCAGATATTTTAAGTCTGACAAAAGTCAGACTGATGTTGTCCGCAAACTATGCAAGGTTATTTTACCACCTTTTAAAAGTATTTAAATTCAACTTTTTTTTTCTCCCAGTCCTTATTTCAAATAGATTTTTTTTTAAAATCAATAATTATCAATATCGACTGATATGAAACACTTATATCGTGATACATTTTTCAGCCATATCGCCCAGCCCTAACATCAGGGCTACCTGCTTAAAGGTGTGTCTCTTAACTGAACACAAGAGCTTAGCTTGAGTGGCAAATGGTGGATAGACACTTAACCCTGTTATTTTGTTATTTAAAAGCTTTTATTATGAAGCAGCAAATCTTGCAGGAAATGTTGGGTTTTCATCAGCAGTAATTTAATATGAATTCAAAACAGCTGAGAGTGAACATGAAACAGTAAAATAAAGCAGTTTGTTTTGAAAGTACAAACAGCAATGCATGAGAGAAAATAAACTTCAAACCACAGAGACTCTCAGAGATGTTTCCTTGTCAACATAAACTCATGAACCCACACAGACCTGCGGGTCCGTCCTCTCTCCCTGTGAGCTTCAGCCTTCCCTTCATCCAGAGGCTACTCTACCAAATACATAGTGTCTTTGCTTTTGCTTGTGAAAGATACATTAACGGTTACTTCTATGGATATTCGGTATCATAGCAACCAGAGCATCTCTGTGAAAAAAACGCTGTGCCTCCAAAGAGCTCTCAATGCACTCCCAGCTGAGTGATTTAAGAAGAGTGCCTGGCGTTTTCAGCTGGGAACAAAATGCTTTAGTGGACACAGAGCCTAAATTTACCACAATACATTCCTGTAAATACTTCACAACAAAAGACTTGATAGGAAATTAATGGATTCTGTCCACTGAAATGCCACTGATCTTTTAATTTGAAACAGATACAGGAAGTGTTGAGGTTGTGTTCACAGCGTAATGCATTAACTTTAACAAGGCAAACAGTAGCGGATCAAAACAGCAGCTTTACTCTTACCCTTTCCCTCTGCTGTTACTGATTGCACTGACAAACTATAGCTCACGAGCTACCTCACTAACACAGCAAACAGTCAAGGACAGGGTTATTCTAGACTTACACTGAAAAGGGAAAATCATAAGGTCATTGTTTATAAACTTCCCAGCAATGTGTTTCACAAGCTAGTTAGCAACTTAGCTCTGCACCACCATCTGCTCAGCTGTGATGCATACTTTGCTGCAAGTACTGCAGAGACCGCCCACATTTCCCATGATGCCCTCTAGTTCTGGAAAACAGAAGCATTCAGTAGTTTGTTAAGTTTGCTGCTTTGTGTTCCAAAATGCAAATGCTACTTTTTCGTTAGTGTTTTTGATGAGTCTATTCAGAACATTGTGGCTTAGGTCGGTAGGTCATTTTTGTGCTAGATTATGCTTTATGCCATGAGTGAAGGGGCTGTTTTTTGAGAGGCGCTGTATTTTGCAAAACGAATGTGTGTTGATTAGAAGAATGAGAATTTACTGGTGTTGTGAATCACTTTAAATCTCTTTGTCCCTTCCTAGGATGTAATGTTAGATACAATGCTGGATCAATTAGTAGCTATGAAAACAAATTGGTTAAAGTTTGCACACTGCATTGGACCGGTAAAACCATAAACTGACACAACCCTAGTACAAGTTGCACAATTTGCTGCTCTGTCCAAAAAATTTAGATTGATTTTTACTGCGGGGAACAGATACAGAGGAAGTATGCTGCATCACTTTTAAGTTACGACATGCAGAGGTTTGCAGGCTCTGCCAGAGCTCACAAATTGTATCCCCAAATGCATCAAAATAGCACAAAACTGTGAAGCATTAGCATTACACCTCATCATGTTGCTTTGTAGACCAAAGGCAAGAGAAGACAGAGGCGTCTGACTACAGGCCGACAGGGTGTTTTTCGAGGGAACAGTGCGTGAAGGAAGTTTTCTTGAACATATCATAGTGAGCAAAATTAGGTTGACTGATGATATGGTGAATGTCCATATCAATTTATGTCATGTGTGGTATGTCACCTTGCTCCAGTCCTGAGATTTATTATTTGTTTGGAGCCTGAGAGGAAGTGTTGCTTGAGAGGGCTGCCTTAGCACCTTGGCAGTACTGTCTTCCTTCATTTATCATGTCTGGAAAGTGTTTATATTTTTTAATTATTGGATAATAATCATCAAATGGTTTATCTGACGGATGCCCAATTCTCTGCAAACACACAGATACTTTGCTACACACAGATGTCAGTTGAGCTAACTGATAGAAAATAATTTGTTCTTTAATATCTAATATAAACTATTGCCCCAAGCTGATTTTGTATGGCCCAATAAACAAGAGGTGATTTGTTTATTTGATACTGTCACAATACTTTGGTGCCACTTCAATGTGTTGCGATGATTAAGTATTGTGATTCTACAAGTATTGCGATTCCATATTTATTGTGATTTTTCTTTGCTTTTTTTTTAAACAGTAGACCATGGGAAAAAGTTGAAGCATACTCTTCACAGCCTGTTTATCGTAATTCCAACAACAATGCACATCACATGTCAGCCCGTCGGTCTATTATTTCAGCAGCATCTGATATACAACATATCAAAGTGGTAAATAAAATACTTTTTGAAGTAAACTGCTACATTCAGCTGTCCCTGCTGAGCAAGCTAGTGCCATAAGAACAAGCCAGAAGCCAGAGTAGCAGACAGAGTTTGCGATGTGAGGTTAGCAGCCATTAGTTTGTTTTCACAGAGCAGAAAGTACATGCCTGTTTGTATGAACACACATGTTAAAGCTATTTTAAAGAACTTTCATATTGTGTTGATTTCGCAGGCCCCAGTGGACAAAAGTAATAGTGTGTCAACCAGAAAATATAACATTTAAAATAAGATGATCTAAATAAAAATTGCTCATCCTTCTTTTTAACTGGCAAATGTACTGCTCACTGTAACTTTACCTGAAAACATATAAACAAAGTCTTGTTTCATCTGACCCGGTAGCAGGCATTAAGAACAACTATACAGAAATAACCAGTCTTCTTGCGGACGGTCTTGTTTGCTTATCTAGGTCATATAGAGGCATCAGTATTATGTTAGGACTGTTTCATAATCTGTCAAAAATGCACATTTCCATCAGTGCATTAATAGGAATTTTCTATTATTTGTTAGTGTTGACACTGACAACAGTTAACAGTTGGGATGGACCTGGCTCATTTTGTTCACCTACAACTTGCAAATCAACTTTTTTGGTTATGTGTAGGTAATATAGTTTAGAGAGCAGCCTCTTATAGATCCAAGACAAAGCTGATAGAAGGGTGGGATTACTTCAGCACCATGGACAGCACCATGAGTTCATCAGTGCACAGTGCAGTTAGGCTCCTGATATTTCAGAGCCATGGTCAGGACCACAGATTCTAACCTGCATGGACCTCAGTCAGATAAAGGAACAATGAGTCAGGCAGACTAGACTAACACAGTAACATGCAGGGCAGTGTGCCTTGAGGACCAGGGTTGGGAAACACTGGACTAACATATTCAGCTAAACAACCTCTCTGCCCCTGCACTCTCTCTGCACCTTGGGGATGAAGAGGGGTGATGGCAGGTTAACAAGGGGTGTGCATTTGCCAAAAACAGGGATGGCATCCCTCTTCATCCCATCTCAAATCTCCTACTGTCAATAACACAATATCTTACACTGTACATCAGCCTTTTCCTTTTTTTCATTTCAAGGTCCAATATTCAGAGGATCTGTCAATGTGAATTCTAGCCATTTACAGCACATTAGATGTCACCTCCATTTTCCTCCGAACAAATCAAGCATTTCAACTTTTATGTGAACGAAGACCTCTCTCTGAACAAAGTCACAGTATGTGAAAAAATAATTTCTACTCAGTCGTGACAGTCCCACACACAAAACTGCCATGCTTAGCTGTTAAAATGCCATTAGCTTTACTGCCGCTGCTGATGCCATTATATTTACAATCACTCAGCACAATGTAGGCCATGTGTTAGTAACAGCGTAAACATACCACCAATGACACTGTTGTTCCCATCACTTAATATTAAGCAGTTATGGAGCAGTTTTTACTTTGGTAGCACTTTAAAAGCTGAGACAGTGCTCATATGTCATTTGCAAGCTGTTTGTTCCAACATTATTAAGTTTATTGCTCATCCGTCTTGCTATTTTCAATATTCAAGCTTTATTGACACTGTTGCAAACCCAGACAGTGATCTACCTGGATAGTGGCATATAGGAAACAGTATTTAAAGGTATTTATTATCTTGTACATCAGTTTATGAAAATACTGGGTGCAACAGCAGAGTTAAACGGATAGTTTGGATTATTTATTGTGAGGTTGTATCAAGTACTTATCGATAGTCAGTGTATTACCTATAGTAGATGCTGGCTGGCATTCCTCCAGTTTGGAAGAAGCAGAGAGGAAAACCAGCACAGAAGCGAAGCAATGTACTGCTGTGCACAAGAATACATTTAGCCACTTTAAGTGTTACCTACAGTTAAATATTTTCACTGCTTTAGAGCCCTTTCTGATTGCAGACTTATTAGCCAAGTAGCGTTCTTTCCAAATCAACCAAAATCCATGGGTGAAATCAATATTTTTACCTCGCTGAACATGGGAGTTGCTTGTCTACTGCTGCCTCAATCAGTTAGTTAGTTTGTTTTATTGTACCAGGTACTTATCTATAGTCAACGTATTACCTATGGTACATGGTAATCAGTACGCTCTCCAAACCAACCAGACTCCACTGGCAAAATCAGTAATTTAAGCTTGCAGAACAGGGAAGTTGCAGGTCTACCACTGCCTTGATCTGAGTTTGTTTGCCTTATTGTGTGACCTCAATGTTTTAAAAGATTAGTTCAGATTCTCCAAAGTAACACAATAACACAAACCAACAAACTGATGGAGGCAGCAGTAGACCAGTAACTCTAAATTACTGATTTCAACAACAGAATTTAGTTTAGTTTAGTTTGGAGAGTGTGGTATTTGACTTATAATGGTGGTTTCCCATTGGAAAAGGCTGTCCGATGGCAAAGTAAAGAAGTAAAAATATTCTAAATGTAGCTTGCACTTACACTGATATTGATTTTTTTTTTAAGTTGGACCTTTTTGTAAGTGGCCAAAATACCTTTTGTTGCTCACCCGTCCATGGCAGTACATTGCTGAGCCTCTGTGCTGCTCAAAACTGGGAGCATGCTGACCGGCATCTAATGCATACACTGACTACAGATTAAATACCTTATACAACCTCAAAGTAAACAATCCAAATCATCCTTTTAAGGTCAGATCTTACCTTTCTATAGAAGATTTAAGATTATTGTTGGAAATAGCAGATTTTACAGAATATTGCCCTGAAGAGACCTCTCTTAAAAAGTTGCAAAATCCCAGAGGTTTTTTGTGTGTTGTCCGTTTTTATGTAATCTTGTACCCCTTGTACTGATTGTCCTTAGCCAACAGGTGGCCAAGCCCAACAGGCTCCCCTGTGCTGTGTTATTGGACCTCTCGCTAAGGTTGAGAGTCTATGTACAGTATCCAGACTGTAATGAAAGTGATGAATATGAGGTGGGAATAGGGAAAAGGAACGCTTGCGCAAAATCTTTGGCTCTGACGCTGCAGAGTAAAGTCAGCCCTCGGCCATGGATCAAGTTTGTGCTGAAACACCCCCACTGGATTGTACTTAATCAAACTTAGAGAGCAGCATGGGGAAGTAATGGTAATAGGGAAAGGGAGTAGGTGGAAAACGGCCTGGAGAGCTGTGCACTTTAACTGTGTAATAAGTAGATTGGCAGACTGGGAATCTGTCTTTCCGAGCTTTCATCATGAACCAAAACTTAACTCTTTGGATTAAGTTGTGGTTGTTGATGACCCCTCAAAAAACAACCTTACTATAAATTGATCCATATGATCCGGATTGGTACAGATCAAAAAAAAAAAAAAAATTATGAATGCATGTGCATAATTTTCTTTGAATTAAATACACACTTACAGTGTATGAAACGAGCAATGTAGACATAGTCGTATGAAGTTAAAACCAATTGATTTCCATCTATTGAAAAGTGCCGCTGATGATTGAGGATTCTTTTTGAAGCTCAGAAGTGGGTTTTTATTCATGCTGGGGAGGATAAGAGCTGGCCAAACCTTCCTGCCTCAGACTGACACTTTTGCTTCCATAAATATTGCACAAAACACAGTAGGAATATATACCTTAGTGCTGCTGAATTATATAGGGGATAAACATAGCTACAAATTGGATTTAAGGCAGATTCTCAGGGAATGATTTGGACATTTCAAATGGATGGTGTTGGTGCTGACTTAAGCTGCTTGCACAACACCAATTTTTGAGCTACTTTCTGGGGCCGTATTACAGAATTGTCCCAACTTTCAGATCCAATCTTAAATGCTTGGTAACCATGGTAATTAGCGTTCGGAACTGATTTTGGAAAGAAAGTAATTTTTGATGGACGTCAATGTACCTATCGTGACTTAAAGAAGGAAATGTGTATTACATAAGCATCTTAACTTCCCCAATTCTTAAATCAACCCATAACTGTAGGATAACTTTTACACTTCTAAATTTTTACTATGCACAACTACCACCTGTAGTAGTAGCTAACTGACTAGCTAACTAACAGTGTAGTGTCCATAAATCCACTTACAAATCAAAGAAAAATATGTTGCTTATACCTCCAGGACTTGCCTGAGAATCATCAAGTTTTTAAGTTTTCTTCAACATAAAGTAATCCAGTGTTAGTTGTCTTGACATGTATGGATAAATTGCCCACAGAAACAGCTAACTGCTAATTTGGCTACTTCTAAATGTGCTAATTTGCTCAAATCTAAATAAATATTAGTATTTTATGTTGGTTTTTGTGCCCTACTACTTTGTGTACTATTACTACCTGGGTGGAGTGTATCCACCAGACATAACAACTGGCCCCAGTTTGGCCCCCTCAATAAAACTGGTCTAGAACCGCCACTGGCAAACAC
Source organism: Lutjanus campechanus (assembly GCA_027495735.1). Classification (NCBI taxonomy): domain Eukaryota; kingdom Metazoa; phylum Chordata; class Actinopteri; order Lutjaniformes; family Lutjanidae; genus Lutjanus; species Lutjanus campechanus. The sequence continues at coordinate 66,216 of JAJHUR010140565.1, read as the reverse complement.
TACACTAAGCTTCGTGATTTGAGAGATGCTTTCAATGTCTAACCTGCATTAGCATATAATACACATTCCAGGTTCCACCTTGCAAATACAGCTGAGTGAAGAAATGTACTAGCCACCTCGCTCATGGTAAAATAATCCAGCGCAAAAATGACAATGACCACCATAAAACACCATTGTTCTGAACACCTTACAAACTCATGACAAACACTAACCAGCTAAGTAACATTTGCATTTTGGGAAATAAAATAGCAAACATAAACTCTCAGCAATGCATCATGGGAAATGAGGGCCATCTCTCAGTACTTTCTGGAGCACATCTGACTGTCACAAGCTACAATCCTAGTGTCCCACAATATCCGGAGGTTGCCATTACATAAGTTACGTTTGTATTACACAAACTAAACAAGCTTTCCAGATGAGGAAATCTCTGACTAGATGTTTAAAAATGATTACAATAATGACAACAATAATAATAGTAATAGAAAAAAGAGCTCTGGTAGCTCTGGTTAATTCAGATATCAGGTTGGAACAGATAAAAAGTGGATTGATTCGTCTCTAATAGGAAGTCTTTGTTATACCGCCCAAGGTCAGTGTTGCCTTCACATTAATGACTTTATTTCACTATGTATTTGTGTGTAGCCATCTTGTCAAGCCTGCACAATATTTTTTACCGTATCATGCATTAAATGTTGGTTATGCACCTGTTTGGCAAAAGAAACGGCTAAGTTGAATTGAATTGCTTTCCTGTCATTTCAGCAGTTTGATTTACGCACCCACTCAGCTGCTCAGATTCCTCATGTGGCTGCCTCTTCCAAGGGGAGCTGAATGTAAGAGAAAGCTCACATTAGTCCCCGTCACAGCTGACTGAACATTAGGCTACATTCTGCAGGATAGTGAGACCTCCATCATGTCATAGTAACACTCAGGGATAGAAAACGCCAGTTTTCAGGATGCAGTCAGATTGTAGATTCAATAGAGTGTATTATCAGTTTTGTTTGCCATTTTATCTAATCCCCTTTCCCCTGCAAAAGCAATAAATATGTATGCCCAGCCTCAAATTCGCTCAATAGCGGCACTAAAAATGAGATGAATTCAGTGCACTTTGACTTCATTGAAATTCAGTGAAATGTCCTTGATATCAGATGTTGGACATCTGATGCCACAACAACAAAACAGATGTTATGTAATTAAAAGTAACCCAGTGTTGCATTCTGATTTCTTTATTTAAAAGCATTCAGGGCAGTTCTGTATGTGTTGGACAGCTGAGCATGAATCACTAACACTCTCTGTCAGTTGGTTTGAGGGAAGGAACAAAGGTCAGCGCTTTAGATTCCTAGAATAATGTTGCCATCACGGTCGAGATCAAATGTAAAAATGTTATTTTCAGTTTTAGAATGTGGCAAGATACACTCTTAGAAATAAGGGTTCCAGAAGGGTTCTTCCTGAAGGGTCGAGGTTCTCCCCAAAACCATTTGCTTCTGAAGAATATTTTTTCAAGAAAGGGTTTGTCAAGGGTTCTTTGTAAGACTAAAGGTTCCATTAAGAACCATTTTCATCCAGAGAACCCTGTTGGGAAGAAAGGGTGCTTCAAGGCTTGTTAATCTTTGAAGTACTCCTTCACGAAGGGTTCTTTGTAGGAGTCCCCGAGTGTGTTCTAGATAAAACCCTTGGGAGATAAAAAGGTTCTTGGTAGAACACCTCACGAGTGTTCTAGATAGAACTTTTGCAATATAAAAAGATTCTCTGTGGAACCCCTTGAATGTGTTCCAGTTAAAACCCTTGATATTTAAAAGGGTTCTCAGTAGAACTTCCTGGCTGGGCTCTAGTTTAAACCCTTGGAATTTTAAATGTTTCCTGGTAGAACTCCCTGCGTGTGGTCTAGATAAAACCCTTGGAATATAAAAGGTTCTCGGGAGAACCCTTTGAGTGTGTTCTAGATAGAACCCTTGGAATATTTAAAAAGGTTTACAGTAGACCCCCTGGGCGGGCTTTAGATAAAACTAGTTTTATGCTGGGTTCTACATAGAACTCTCCCTTCTAAAAACCTTTACCTTTATAACCTTTGTAAAATGTTCTACCAGGTATCAAAAAAAGCTTCTCCTGTAGAGATAAGTCTAAGAACCCTTTATGGTTCTAGTTAGCACCTTTATTTCTAAGAGTGCAGATTCTATGCGATTGGGAGATAACTTTTTTTTTCCCTCTGTAGAATTAAAGCATGTTGTGGCAGAGACATCTGTCACCCTCCAGAGACACAGTCCACTGATATATGTCTCATCCGTTCTATCCCTGCTCTCCATCCCGTTCAGCCACCACCGCTCTGCTGATGGGACCACACTGGCTGCTATCAGTGTTCAGAGGAGAGAGATGAATCGTGTCAGCTGTGGGCTGGACTACTCATAATTCCTAGTCTTTAACCATTCCATCCGAGGCTGCACAGTGCTTAATATTAATTCTATTGTTTAAGCTCCACCCATGAGGGGAAAACATCAGCTGACTAAAGGATTACGCTATACTGATCCAGAAAAAGATCTGGCTGAAACAACACATTTGTCCTTTTATTTATGTGCTCTTGGGGTGGAAACTTACGTAAAATAACTCTGGATGATGATGATGATGATACGCCCAGTGGAGATTCAAACAGCACCTGCTTAGATTAAATCCGGCACTATTCCAGCACTGTTTTAAATCTCACTTTTAAAGACAAACCAGAGCTTTATGTTAAAAGCTGCTGTAAACACAGTCTAAATTACCTTATTGCAGTAATACAACCAAGATACAGGAAAATCTCTCTAAATCATGCAAAGTTTAAGGCTGTTAAGGAAGAAAGGAGGCATCCTGCAGCTTTCCCTGCCTTTAAACTGTAAGAATATAGTTAAAAGGGACAAGAAAAATACAGCCAAACACACAATCACACAAAGTTCACACACCGACTATCTTTTTAAATGTTTTAATTATCACTTTGGGTATTGATGATCATAATATTGAGAGTAGCTATTCTTCATAATGTAGCATTAAAAGGTAACAATATGAAATGGCAGTAATTCATTTATTTCTTAATTAATTTTTTCGTATTGTAGAGGACTTAAATGGATTTTTGAATTATTGAATTATTTGAATTATTTGATGTGGAGATGTATGAGGTATTTATTACTAGTCAGTTTTAAGTGTCTGCTATGTTTAGAATATTTTTACCACTTTACCCTGCTTTCAGACAGCCTTTTCTGATGGAAAATCGTGGTTATATAAGCCAAATATAACTCTGTCTTGCTCAACCGGACTCCTTTTTGCAAAAACAGTTATTTTACATCACAGAGCACAGGAGTTGCTCGTCTATCACTGCCTCAATCAGTTTGTTTGTTTGTTTGTATTTTGCGTGACTTCTGTGAATCCGAGCTAACCTGTAACACTGAAGTCACACAATAACACAAACAAAGTAACAGATCGACGCACCAGCAACTCCTGTGTTCTGCGAGTTAAAATGACTGATATGCAGGTAATGCAGTTGTATTAGGGCCCGTGACTGACCAGGACCAATGCACATGAGCCTCCAAGAATATATTATGTTCATACAGGCTCTAATCTTCCATTGGCAGTTTCACAACGAGCTGATGATGCCAATTACCAGCATACTTTCCCACTAACAGCGTGAAAAATATTTATAGTGCATATTCAGTCAAGGCACTTATTTTATGGTGTCACATACTTGATATCATTCACCAAATAAATATTACAATAACACAAACTAAATTTAACATATATGAGCTTTTAGTTTACTGACTCATACATCTATGTCATGTTTCTAAGTGAAGTTTAAATAAGACTTAATGGGTGATTTCGTGTTCAAAACTATACAAAGTGTGCCAGCGTGGAATTTCTGGGTTATTGCAGTTATGGGCGTGCACAATACTGTCACGAGGGAAAATCAACAGAAAATTATCTAGTGAAATGTCAAGACAGCAAGTAAGTGAGAAACGAGCAATACATGAACACAAAAGTAGGTTTTAGAAGCCAGAATTGAAAGAAGCAGCAGAAAGAGAAAAATCAGCTTCCAAAATGAGTTCTTTTTCAGAAACTTTCAGAAAAACGAGCAGTACAGATTGTTCCCGTGGATGTATTAAGTAGCGTGCACCTATGATGTAAGTAGAACTTATTAAGCTAGATTATCTTTGCCTTGTTATTATGACTCCTCCTCTATATCACAATGTTTCATTTCACTGTTGATGGTCTTTTTAAAGCTGCATGCTTTCACTTCTTTCATTCATTTACACTGCGTTATTTTATGTCTGATTGTCATGGGCAGGGCCCGGTTTGATAACCTTGTATTAGGGCCTGGTGCTGACTCATTACACCGCTGACCGGGACCCCATTAAAATGCAGCAGAAATGTATACAAACATCATACATGCAGTGCTTGGACAATGCATAAAAAAAACTCCTTCATGGGCTCTCTACCTTCACTGGATGAATCAGTATGCTCTCCATATCTGCCTTGTTGTTCGGCACCCGCATCCTGATGAATGAAGCACAACAGGAAGATTTTTACCAAAACACTCCACTGTGATCCACAGGCATTAGGTTTCAAAGAGCAAATGACTCAAGTAGTATGAGAGTACCTGTCATACCCATCTGTCATCTTATGATGTAATTGCTCTGCAGATGGGCTTCTCAGAAGTAATAGTGGTAGCTTTAAATAGTTTTTCTTGATCCATTTACTTGCAGTTTTCCAGTATTTCAGTCTGAGCTAATCGTTGGATAGTTGGTTAAAATTATTATCAGGAAGTCCACTCATGGTGATTTCTATAAGGAGGCAAAATCAAGGATATTGTTTAACAGAACAAAGAAATCGTACATTTGCAGAAAGAAATGTCCAGTAAAGATATATATCCCATGAAAGTATTTCCATTAAGGCAATAACTTTTCCTTCACGCTTTACTTAACTTTAAGTATAATAATTATAACTACTGTACTTTTTGTTAAATGCCTTTAAAACTGTTAATTTATCATTTATCATTTTATCGGAGGGCTGTGATGACGAGGGTGTAAAAGAATGTAGTTATTGTGATCATTATTTTAGACAACTTTAATTACATATTCATTCTGTATTCAGTGTTAGGGGTGGGAATCTTTGATGCTCTCATGAGTTGATTCTGATTCTTCATTGTCCAATTCAATTCAAAATCAGTACTTGTTTGATTAAATTGAAAAGGGGTCACCATTTTCATTCTTTTGCTCCAGTATACCAGACCGTTTAGGGGTGTCCCTATTCCGCTGAAATACAATATGAAACATAACTGGCAATTGAGATAAATGGTCCACAGTCTTTTAATTTTAAAAAGTTAACCTCGTTAATTAATGAATCAATTAATTCCAAGGCATCTTGCAGTCTCCTTTTCATTTTCTTCACCACAGAGTTGGTTTAATGTTAAGTTATTAAATGCTGCAGTGTGTGTTGGTCTGCCAGGAGCGGTATGTAAGTGTTCAGAAATGAGAAATCACAAAGTATTCATAATATACTTCATGTTTGTCTTGCGCCAGTTAGACATTAAATCCAAACGTGCTTGCAACCGATGTCTTTTGCAAAGATGAACTCCAAGATAATCCTGCAGACTGTCCGGATGCTGCACTGCACTCGCAGTTGAGTTCTGCCTTTTTTCATTCCCTCAACCTCATGTTATTAACTAGAATTTTTCTTAAAAAAATGATTTTTGACATTTGTGAATCAATGCAGAATAATCTACGTCTGCCTTGCACTTCATCTAAGATTAGACCCCCCCCATCCATTTCTGTGTATTTCACAGGGACCTCTGTCAATGTCCCAACATGTATCTAATTAAAGACTCCTTGAATTTTAACATTTAAGGTGACATTTCCATTTCAAACTCAACTCATTTCACCAAAGTCCAATATTCCAGCAGAAGGCGTTGCAGTGTACGTGTAGAGTAGAGGAGGAATAAGAGGTGAACAGGGACGGGATTACAACATGTGACCAAAGCACGCATTCACAGCCCAGCAAAGAATAAATCCTACAGTAGATTAAAAACCCCAAAGGTTGTCAAGGACATAAAGTGATGAGATGAGAAAAATAAGTGGATGTAATTATGAAGAGAGTAGCGAAGGCTGCGACTTCATCTTTGGTGTTCCATGTTTTAATGAAACAAAGAGAGCTTTGTGGGTTCCTCCATACATGGTCAGACTTCGCTTCACTTTTTTCAAAAGCAAGGTGATTTAATTGTATAATACCCACCGCTTATGCCCCCCCACCCCACCCAACAGTTCTAGCTTATATATCAGTATATCAGTATATAGTTTTAATCATTTTACAAAACAAATATTGTGAAATTTTAGAAATAGAAATTAAATAGAAATGATTAGAATATGTACTCCTAGTGTGTTTCAGCCTTTTCAGTTGTCTGCATATTTGCTTTCTTAAAATTCTCATTCGATTCATTTATTCATCATATGGAAATAGTAAAAGTAAATAGCTGGAGAACTAATCAAACGAACATTCAACAAATGAAACAAGACTAGAGTGCACTGCAGAATGTTCTTCTAATAACACACCATGTGTTAAATGTTAAGGATGCATGGTTTTTATGATTCAAGGTCCTTTAAGTGCGCACATCATTAATGGTTGGAAATCATTACGATCTCCAAACACTGTTTCTCAACAAAATCTGTTCTGTCTGTCTCTTTTATTTATTTATTTTTTTTATTTTACTGCGCCGAAGCAGCCATTGCTCATTCATTACATATGAACCGCACACATAATAATGACAGCAATTACCACAAATGTTGGGGCTGGATTCATTATGGAAAAGAAGCTTAGGCATAATTGTTTTTCACGTTTTTGTATGCTTCTCAACAAAGGGTTTGGGGAATGAGATGGCCCAGTCACAGAGGAACTGAGCTGAATGGAAGAACATCAGACCAACTATACGCTGTAAAATGTCACATGTTTAAAAAAAGAAAAAGCATTCATTCATTTTTTTTTTTGATTGCATGTTCATATTAGTACATGTGTCAGAGATCCTGTCGGTTTTCCCTAATTATGTTATTGTAGTTTCCATGCAACATTCAATGCAGTTCTTAGTGCTGACAGAATATAATTTTTTATCTTTAATTCAGTTTAACTTTTGAGGCATCATCTCAGTAGCTAGAAATAATGAGATTGTTCTCCCAAGAAAAAGAACAGACCCGGTCGTTTGTGAAAATGCTTTAAAAAGCATATGTTTACATTTAACTAGCTGACAGGCCACGTGAAATATCGCTCTTATAGCTCCATGAGCAACAAAGGTGGAAGCAGTATGATATTGTTATAGAGCTTCAACATCCAAACTCCTATCAGTAAATTCTACCGTCATGAAGGTTGTAATGTTCAGTTCAGTTTGTTGTGTTGTTGATTCAGCTTCATGGCCATTTTGGAGAAATTAGTTTGCGGTGCTGGTAAACTCTACTGCATTATAGGTGTTTCTGTCATTTAGCCTGCTCTCATTGGGGGCGGACGAAATCACAGAAACATCTGCCAGTGTAGCTCACCCTGTCTCCCAGAAATTATGTTTGTATAATATTTAAGTGCTCACATAATTACGTTGTGGTAACAATGTAATTCCTGCCTGGACTATGTTCACGGACAACCTTTCTATAATAAATTCAGAAGGCGATGAGAGGGGAAACCGTGATGAACAAAACACATCCCTCTCAGTAGCCTGCCAATGGAAAAATGCAAACACAAGCTTGTTTCTTAGCCAGTTGAAAACTATAGTAGTAGTTATAGTAGCTTTAAATAATGTATACATGAAAAATCAATGCATTTAGGCTGAGCTCATTGTGTTTATTCCACTCATCAAGAAAATAATATTATATTTCAGCCTTTTTCATGAATGAGACAACATAAGTGCATTCACACAGAATTAACAGGCGCTCATTTTTTCCTCTCCAGTAAACAATATACACATTTAAAATGCTTAATAAAAAGTTAAGTGCAGATATAAATCTTAAATTTGCAGAATATCTTCGAGTCTTTTATTTGTTTGGGGATCCAAATAACATCCCCCGTGACCCACCTGTGGGTCATGACCCAGTCTCGGGGAATGATTGATTTATCTGACTGAGGTTTGTGCAAGTGACCCCGGCCATGGCTCTAAATTATAAGTATTGATAAATCCATCTGTCGCACTGTCTGTGGTGCTGATGTAACAGACTGATCTGTAATTATGACTTCTTTTTTTTTTTCTTTTTTTTTTTTTTGCAACTGCCCTTTTTCAGTTTGGTCAGTTTTGCTAGTCGTGGGTGAACAAATTTTTTTGCAGATTTTAATTAACAACAACAATTAACAACATTTCCTCGTTATATATAAAGAAGAAAAAAAAACCTTGGCTGGCATTATGTTTCCCTCAGAATGTATTTGCTGTGTCAAATTACTTTTATATACAGTAAGTGTAAAGACTAGGAGACGGGGCTACTTGACATGGTCTGAAGAGAGGCCTGATTTACGAGTAAACACAGAAATAATCATTTAATTTATCAAACAACCACATCAGCAAGAAGAACACTGCGCTTGTCATGAGGTGCTCCTTACCTTTGCTGTTCAGCGAAATGCACTTCCTTCCATTTTGCACATGCATTACAGTAAAGGAGGAATTGCACAAATAGTACATGGGTGAGATTTGATAAATGCGGTTGATGCAGTTCATTTGATTTACCAGCACTCGCAATTGCAAGGGCCAGTTGCTGTCTCTTATACACATCTAGATGTGTATAAGAGACAGGTTATAGATGGTTTACAAGCTAATTATTAACCATTAATATGTAACATAAATTATAGACTTGCTAATTAATGATCATTTCATTGTTTTTTAATTGTAAATTACTTTTAACTAAAGTTTAATTCAAGGCACAATAATAATCTGTTTCAGTCCCATCAGGTGTGCGGTGGTGTCTGAATGTGCAGGGAACCTGGCCTCTGCCTGTATTTCCTTATTTTTTCTTATTATTTTGTTCTGCTCATGGCAATCTGGACCAACCTAAAACATCAGTATTTGACGTTTACCAACAGCTCAGACAAATCCTACTGATTCTATCTGTAGCCATCAATTTACAATTTATTAAAGATGCTTATTATGAAGTGTTACCCAGCTACTG
>JAJHUR010140565.1:42961-57056 GCA_027495735.1 Lutjanus campechanus | reverse complement strand
AATTAACAACATTTCCTCGTTATATATAAAGAAGAAAAAAAAACCTTGGCTGGCATTATGTTTCCCTCAGAATGTATTTGCTGTGTCAAATTACTTTTATATACAGTAAGTGTAAAGACTAGGAGACGGGGCTACTTGACATGGTCTGAAGAGAGGCCTGATTTACGAGTAAACACAGAAATAATCATTTAATTTATCAAACAACCACATCAGCAAGAAGAACACTGCGCTTGTCATGAGGTGCTCCTTACCTTTGCTGTTCAGCGAAATGCACTTCCTTCCATTTTGCACATGCATTACAGTAAAGGAGGAATTGCACAAATAGTACATGGGTGAGATTTGATAAATGCGGTTGATGCAGTTCATTTGATTTACCAGCACTCGCAATTGCAAGGGCCAGTTGAATGTGTGGATTCCTCCAGCTCTCAGATTAAGGTACCTGTATATAGAATGAAAGCTGTAGTGGAGGGGGCTCAGTAATGGCTGTTGTAGGTGCACTGTATTTGTTTAAAGGATGTCCTGTGGCTTGTATGGTAATGCCACTTTTCTTTTAAAAAGACTCTTACACCACAAATATGCATTATTACCTTCAGATTCTTGAGTGACACCAACTGCATCTGTGGTATCTGCCTCCTCTAAAGGCTGTGGAGTGAGTGTCTACAGACCCAGCTGCTCCTTTCTTTTCCCCATAAGCGACCTTTTTCCTTTGTGCGTTTATGTGATTCCATTTCCTTTTTCATTTCCGCAGAGGACTGTGTAGTAACTTCCACTGCATTAATTTTATGCTCAGTAGATGCCCAGATAACTTTGCTCAGGTAAAGTGGAATTGCAGCCTTGTAAAAAAAAAGAAAAAAAAAAAAAGTTTGGGTAGCTCGTTACTTCATTGATGAGGATTTCTATTTCAGTATTCAGTACACCGGTTTCCTTTTGTTTGTTCTGTCTTTTGTTGATTTCTCCACCTTTGCTAGATTCCACTGCTGTATGGCATGTTTGAGCTCTGCCTGAGTTCGCCCTGAAGGCAGTCTTTTTGCTTAATTAGCTGCTGCCTTGGTAAATTAGATGCTAATTTCACGCACGCACACACATACACTCACACACACATACACAAATACCTTGAAGACTATACAGTACTGTAGCATCCTCTACATACAATAATTTTACCCTTTATCTTATATCCACTGCGGTTTTGTCACCAGTGCACACACACTTTATCCATGACTGTGTTTACATACACATGTACCTGTGTACATATCCTGGTATTGATCATGTTTTGGGTCCTGGTCATGTTTTGCATATGTAAATGTCATAGCCTGGTTTCAGAAACCTGGATAATAGAGGTGCACAGAGACCTCGTTATGTGTATTTATATCTGTTCAACCAACAAAAGTGGGCGTGGCTAATGCTGTAAGTCCTGTTAAATCAGGCAAATGTTGTATTTTTTGCCTTCTAATCATTAATTGATTTAATATTGGCATATCATTAATTATAAAATGTCCACATCCTCTTACTGTGCTTTGTTCATCTATATCTATCTCTCCTTTAACAGCAATTTCATGTTGCTGACACAGTAAAGTTTTCACTGCAGCAATTCTGTCACTATTTTTTCGACTGTACATTCTGTAAAGTAAGATGAATCATTCATTTTTAGGAAGTATGTTGCTAAAATGCACACATTCAACGCTCAACCAAAGAATTTGGAGTGGTTTACAGTAAAAGGAAACTATATTATAAAAACAAGGGATTTCATTGTTAATTATACGTAGGTAGAGCTGAAACATGCAAATTAAGGCAATTGATTTAATGTCATCAGCTGCTATTTTGAAAGTTGTGCTGTGATTGACTGTGTATTCGTCTTGGATGGAAAACATGCCAATATTTTTGAAAGAATGATTTGAAATTGAGTCGAATTTGTGGTGTTTTGATACAGTGTGTATGTAGAGATGGATTTCTTCTGAATTTTGAAATGCAGAGTTTGTTTTTAATGAACAAAATGTGATTTTGATCAGAAAATTAACTATTTCAAGATGCAACAGCACACAGATGATCAGAGACCTGGAGACTGGAAGAATCGTGTATAAACCAGGCCTCTCGTGGTCCATGTAAACATCATATCCTGAATAAGATTAATACCAGGAAAACGCTCAACAAGAATACTTGTAAATGCAGCTTTCAAGAGTGCTTGAGCACTTTCCTCTGTGCACACGCAGACCATTCATGAGTGTATTTTAGTAAAATGAAAACTCAACGAAAGTGTTCACAAAAAGGTCAGTGAGTTTCTTTATCAAGAGTCACTGTGTCATGATTTATGTGGAGAGATATTTTTTTATATTAGAATGTCCAAATGTAATTTTTGGTACTTGTGAGAGCCATAAACCAAATGCCATTAAGCTCCACTACAGTGTGGTGATGGCAGAGCAGACATCTGTAAATGTTGGCAGATCAAATGAAAGTGTCAGCCCAGCAAAAAAAAAAAAAAAGAAAAAAAAGAAGTGGAAGAGCAGATTTTTATGGGTGAATATGTGCGAAAGGAGCCACATGTGCCCAGATAACCTTATCTGGATGAATGAAAAGTAAATGTAGTTAAATTTGTAGTTTCTCTTGATCCATCACCTGTTCTGGATTTGGCTGGATGTGCGCGGCTGCATGCGCCACTGCTTCTTACATTAGTGATCGTGGTTGTCACACAGCCAGACTTTGGGCTAGCCCTGTGGTCATGGCGAGTTATCCTTATCAAGTAAGCAGAAATAATTAGTCCAAAACCCACTGCTCTTTCATCTTAGTCTCTTCTAAAGCTCCTCACACAGTTCACTCAGCATGATGCAAGCTACAAAGTAGTTAATTTATTGTAAAGCCTCCATACTCAACTGGCTGCACTGAAGCAGTCCTGATAAATGGGCCTATTAAGGAGAACACAGTAGAATGTAGTTATTGACTTTTGTTTATTATCATCATTATTATTATTACTATTATTATTATTATTGTTGTTGTTGTTAAGGTTCTGCAACATGATACACCTGAACTTGTGCCATTAGTATCATTATCAGTGGCTGCAGGTTCCGCTCTAGCATCAGTTTTGCCCGTGCAGGGCTCTGCAGTCAGGGCAGCGAGAATGTAGTAATTAATGTAAGGCATCTGCACTGGTAATCTGGTCACTTTGTAAGATAGTTATGGTGTATTTTATATTCTATTTTGTACCATGCAGTGTGTACTTACTGGTTTTTATTATTTAAGGCACCTGCACTGGTAACCTGGTCACTTTATAAGATAGTTATTGTGTATTTCATTGTATTTTCTACTGTGCAGTGTGTTCATACTGCTTCTATTATGGCACAGTTGGCTCCTGGATTTACTGCAGTCTGTATTGTACCTTAAATTTTTATTTATTGCGTCTACTTGTTATGTGTAGAACTACAGATGGAAATTAGCATCTCACTAAGTCTGGTGCAACCATGTTTTCATTCCCTGTAAATGATCAATGTCATTGCACACTGTCCTTTTATAAATCAAATAAACTAAACTGAACTTTCAAAATAAAGTCACAAAAATGACTTAAGGTTTAGGGAACAGAACAAAACTACTGAGGCTGGTTTAGATCATCAGTTTGGGTTAAAATAAGTCTGTCACTTGCATAACGTCACCTTCATAATGTAACACATGTCATTAAGTAGATAAGGTATTATAATCAAAATCAAATCATCAAAATATTGTTATAGATGGTTTACAAGCTAATTATTAACCATTAATATGTAACATAAATTATAGACTTGCTAATTAATGATCATTTCATTGTTTTTTAATTGTAAATTACTTTTAACTAAAGTTTAATTCAAGGCACAATAATAATCTGTTTCAGTCCCATCAGTTGTGCGGTGGTGTCTGAATGTGCAGGGAACCTGCCCTCTGCCTGTATTTCCTTATTTTTTCTTATTATTTTGTTCTGCTCATGGCAATCTGGACCAACCTAAAACATCAGTATTTGACGTTTACCAACAGCTCAGACAAATCCTACTGATTCTATCTGTAGCCATCAATTTACAATTTATTAAAGATGCTTATTATGAAGTGTTACCCAGCTACTGAACATGTACCTGTGCGTTTAATCCCATACTGTAGGAATAAATGTCTTCAGCGCTCCGGTGTGCTGACAATACAGTCAGAGACTGTAAAACTGTGATCTCATATAAATTCCATGTTCCAAGGGCTCCACTCCGACAACACTGTGATGTATGAAGTCAGTGGCAGAGAAAAGGGCAGGTGACGAAGCTGAGGACTATTTGATATTCAGAAGGGTAAGCTTCCTCAGACTGTCCTGAGTGAGTAGTAAAGGCCCTTGCAGTTCAGTCACGAAGGCGACAATATTCAGTGAAAACAGTCTCTCCTTGTAGTAATGGCTGAATTATCTGATGATTTACTGGGCGACTGGTTACTTGTTGCAGCACCATTGCAGTAACCTCAAAGCGCTGTTAATCCGTACAGTATTTTTTCACTAAAATGCGTTTTTTTCTTCTTCTTGAGGCTTTATTATTTGGTTCGTCAGTGACCTTGGCAGGATTTCTGTGCTGTAGAAAAAGGTGACGTCTCAATGAATACCATCCAAATCACTGCGGTCGGACCATAGAAAAGACTACAATACCAGTTGTGTTATCTGAAAAGCAGGTAATGTTTCTACTTCTTTGAAATCTGGACACGTTCTCACTGTTGGGTATTCTTTAGAAAATTGCATTAGGCACTAGAACAAGTGTTACTTGGAATGATGTGGTCGGAGTACAGGGAGCACTCTGGTCTCTGGCCAAAGCTCTCCTTGCTTGGCTTTGTAGTCTGTCCTCTCTGCAAAATGCCATCTTAGGCTTGCCCCCCTCCCTCAACTCCTCCATCACCAGATGTATTTCTGCTTTGAACAGCACCCGGACAAAATCAACCCTCTTGCCAAGTGCTCTACAGCGAGGAGTCAGCAATGGGTAATCAATAGAGATTTACAGGAGAACTTTTCCCAGCCATCAGTGCGTGACATCTTCACTGTCACCTGACTGTACAAATGGCAAAGTTCAACTGTGGGGCTACAGTAATTTCTCTGGGGTCTCTTGAGTTCAGACGTCTTAACTGGGCTCGACAGTGAGGCTGCGCTCCACCTCCAACTATCCATATCAGCCCAGTTAACAAGGCTGTGCATAAAAGGAACAGGAATTGCTCTGCGTAGTGCAGTAGTGTAAGGTCTTAATGTACTTCACCTAAGGGCCACTATGGACATAATTCATTCTGCTTATTATGTTGTTCTGTGTTTGCTGTCTTATTATAGACCCATAAAGGATTTCATGGAATGGTTGTAGGTTAGGGCTGGGAATCGTTTAAAAAAAATAACTATACCAGTACCACTACCAGTACCCTTAAAGTGATCTAGATAACAATAGAGCACTTCATTCAATAACTTGTTTTTCTACATCATTTGATTCCCATCATGTAAAAGAAGCATTCCTGAAATAATCTTTATTTAAAAAGGTTGAGTACCACTGCCTTAAAAGTATCTGGTACTGACACCCAGCCCTGTTGTAGGTTGAGTCATTATTGTGGTAACAAAAATGTGTGCATGATAATATCATGGCTAATTATTTATTATTCCAAAAATGAAATGAGACACCAGCTATAATAACATTTGATCTGATGTATTATGTAAAATCATTTTGATTCTAATTCTTCTGCAAAATGTTCTCCGAAAAATCCAAAGTGTGTTTATGAAGTTTTTTCCGATGTACTTCACAGGAACTAAACGTTTGAAGAGTCAGAACTGTTCTTGTTTGTGTAGTCATACTGATGTGAGTTAGATTTGGTTCGGTCAGAGCTGTGGAATATTGAATAATCCATCTTTGCTCGCTACATCTGAGCTTTTTTTTTTTTTTACCCTCAGGTGTGCATAAACTACAGGTTATATGAACTTCTTTTTAAAATACAAAAACATAAAATTATCTGTTATCTTATCTTGATCGGCTGTGAGAAGCAGGTAATTTTAAGTTGTCAGTGTCAGCTGAAAAAAAAATCCATACTGCGCATCCCTAATTATTAATTATATTTAATGAATTGTGTTATTACTAGTCTAATACTACTTACTGACTTACCAACTACTTGTTGTGTGAAGGATTGTTCAGATGTGTCGCAGGTCTGTGTGCTTAGAAAGGCTGCAGATTTGGAACAGTGGTGAGAGTGAAATAAGGCTTTCTACACAGCTGTATGTGGTGAATTGATTAAATGCTTGATTAAACACTAGGCAGAGGAGTCTGGCATCCTAATTCAAAAGCATATGCAAATAATCTTGTTTCGTAGATTATTGCCTTTCATGCACACCCATTCACACAAACACAGACACACACATACACACACACACCCACGCACGCCCATGCAGTCTTACTAATGCACAATCATACACACAAACTCTGATCAAACTAAGTATATATACTATAATTTATAAACAGCCCAATGCACACATATGTTGTAGTCCGGCACAAAACTAAGCAAATTTATTTCAGAGCAAAGATATGTATCCACACACACACACACACACACACACACACACACACACACACACACACACACAGTTAAGCAAATCAAATAGCATTCATAATATCCACACAGTCTCACACTGAAATTGCTTTACAACAGGCCACAGCATATTTTTGTCGAGGATTACAGTTTTCAGAGTTTCAGCAAGTACACAGCCTCGGGCAGTGTTTCCCAACCTTTTTTCCTGCCATGGCACACTTTCTATGTTCAAAAGATACCGGCAGACACCGCTATCCTATTAACCACAAACATGTCACAAAAATATCACACACACAGGGTCGTGGCTTGCAGATGTAGTGTCACATACTTTGGGTGAGATAAATGTTTGCTTTTGACAAGAAAAAATGAAAGACTGTATGAATAATCAGATATACTGATGTTTCCAATAGGTCTGGGCTGACGGATGGTGCCACCATCCATCGTAATGTCTGACAGTCATTGACCACTGAGCCCTCTACTATTGTAACACCGTGATTTAAAAATACCTTAGACCTGATGAATATGTATTTCAAGGAGTGTCAGCCAGAAAGCGCAATAATGAAGGATGGTTTTATTATGAGAGCACTTGGGCCTGATTTTCTGAATTTGTTAATGTCCAGCATACATCTAAAAACTATCAAGGAAAGTATATAAAAATGATATCAACAATAGCATCGTCCGTTTTATTTTAAGGAGCGTCAGCTGCAGAGCACAAAAATGAAGGATGGCCTTATTATGAGAGCAACGCGTGCCTGGTTTCCTAAAGGAAAAAGAGCATAAAGCTATGCCCAATGTATAATTAATACATACATATATACATATAAAAACTATATCAATGATTTCAGAGTCCCATTATATTTTAAGGGGTGTCAGCCAGAGCACAAAAATAAAGTATGGCCTTACTATATTAACTGTCTGATTTTTTTAATGGAAAAACAGTGTAAAGTGCTGCTTAATTTGTTAATATCCAACATATAAAACAGATTTAAGTTAATCAGACTCCTGTTACTTATTTTCAGGGCACTTAAGTGTTGAAGTCTTTTGACCTGAATAATGAGTTGAATGAAAGTACTGTGCAGAGTTCAATCAACTCATTCAATTAAGTTGCCATAGAGACATGATTAGCATATGAGCAGACTTCCCAGCATTCATTGTTTGGGAATTAAAACTCTCCTGAGACGCTAATTTTTAAAGTTTGAAGAAAATATATCAGATGAAAACTTGCTGTAAGATTCGTCATGGTTGCTTGTTTTAAAAACAATGAAACCAGCGAAGCATGCATGAAGGGTTAGTATTGAATTACACTTAAAATGTTATAAATTCACTGGGAGCAGTTTCACATGTCTTTGTGCCACTGCTGGACAAGAGAAGCTCCAACAACAGCAGCTGCAGCTGGAAGTTCCCTGTGTGAAATGTAGAAATGAGAAAATGTAAAAGCAAATCAACTTTGTGTGTAACGTTCAGCAGTGTGACTGAAGACTTGTTGGTTCAACTTAACATCCTGTGCTTATTACAGTACTGAACATGCGTTCTCATGTGCACCTGAATGAAAATCAAGTTTCAAATCAAGTATTTGGCGAGAAGAGTTTGTTTTGAATCCAGTAAATCCAGAAATTCAGTATTAAAATTTTAAGGCAACCATGATTTGTAGATTATAATTAAGAAGTTACTTCAAGAAACTTAGCAGCATTAACTTTCTTGCTTTCCCAGTTGTGTAGTATAACATACATGCATCTAGCCTTCTGAAATCTTTAAATGGAAACAGCGTTTCTCAGCACTGCTTCACAGCATGAGCGTTGCTGAGCAAGTAATATTTTTTTTTTAATTTAATTGCGAGATACATCATTCAGCAGATCTTGTCCTGCAATAAAACATGAAACACAACAAAAGCTTTCATAAGATCCACAAGTGATGATTTGTCATGCTGTGTCATCACTTCACATTTGCCAAGTGTGTCTCATTATCCGAGCCTGAATCCATTTTTGAAAAATCACTTTGATATGCAGTAAATGGGCACGGATTTAAACCTGCGTGTTTGATTCCCATTCTTTCTATTTTCACAGTCAGTGTTCTGATTGGCTGCTTCTTGTCAGCGCTTGGTGTTTTTTTTTTTTTTTTTTTTTTTTTTTTTTCACTTTTCGCTTTAAGCCACCTGCTGTAATGAAAGCAGTTAGAGGCGTACAGCATCACTCTTATGGAGGATCTTTGAAGAATCATTAGCTCTCATTGTGCCGTCTTAAGCGATTGTATGTAAGGACATGGAAATGTGATGAGCTCAGCTCCCTCCGGTGCAGCTAAACCAATAGGAAATCCTTTCATTAACTAAATCAATAGGCTCCCCAGGTTCTGTGTGGCCACATATGTTCTAACTTTTACCTTATTTTGCATAGTAGGAGGTAGAAATGTTTCCCCTTTGTGGTTTAACGTTCTCTTTTCTCATTTTCTGTTGGCATTGTTTGATGAAAGCAGCTTTATCATTCAGATTACATTTTTTGAAGCCTCGTTTCAAGATTGCCACCCACAGTTTACATAGATTTTGATTTATTCTAGCCTCTGGGTAACATATGGGTTTGTGTTTTGCTGTTGTTCAATTTCTTTATTACATTTTTTTTTTGTAGCATAAAATTATAGTTTTGATGACATGCAAAACAGTATATATGCAAAGAGATATTGTAGTGACAAACTGAATTTATAGGTGAGATCCTCTGTGACTGGATTTTTTTTTTTTCACTAATTTCTTGTATTCCCCATAAGGCTGGGGCATATATTGAGACTTAGACTTTAAGTTTTGTTATATTGTTATATTATCCTAGTTTTAAAGGCTGCATTACAGTAAAGTGATGTAATTTTCTGAACTTACCAGACTTTACTAACTGTTCTGTTATTTTCTTTTACCTAAATATAAACAGATACTATTTGCATCCTGGGTGGGGTAGCCAATGTGGCTAATTACACCCATGTGTATATAGCCCAGCATGGCAGAGGCAAGCACCCAGGTGTCCGTAGCCAACAGTGCTACAGTATTTGCATCCACATAGCCAGCATGATTATTTACACCCACATGGCAGGGACAAACCATAATCTTTCCATAAAACTAATCTAGTCATTTTGTGGCCTGATCCAAACCAAGTGTTTGGGTTTTTTATGTTTTTTTTGCCTTAATTTAACCAAACTGCGGCTAAAAACTGAAGATAGTAATAAAAACTGTAACTAACACGTACCACTGACATAAAATTCCACACTACTGTCAAATCACAGTCTCCCAGGGCAGGACTCCAACCCCGCTCTCCTGCAGGAAAGCCTTGTGTTTGTACCACAGTCTCGTACTGACACTGAATTTGTTATAGCTAAAATAAGGGGGTTGATTCTGAATAGCTGATTAGCTGCCATGTGCCTATTCATACCCGAGCGCAAATAGACACTCTTTTAGAAAAGGCAATCCTAACAACAGTGTCGCAATATCAAGCATTTTGCTCAAAAACATAGAGAATATGATGCAGGGCAACATGCGGATAAAATCAAATATCCCTAAGATTAGCATTTGTTTGCTCTATTTGAGAATTTACTGCATGCAGTCTTAGAAAAATGTGTATATTGAGATCATATATTGCAGCATTTTAAGCCATATCGCTCAGCCCTAATCACAACAGGCATAAATGGAAGGGTAAAAGGCTTGATGAATGTATGGATTACAGATATACAGTATAGTGGCGTGCTAGCAAAATCTCAAATTTGTGCTTTTATTTGACTTGAAATCTAGTCAAACCACTATAAATACATACATACACAGTGTAGTTTCATTATTCACAGGTCTATATGAGGACATGGGTATTAGAAAATGTTCATGGCAACAGCGTCCTCCAAAGATGATTTCAAACGGGAAATGTGATAGTCTCCAGGACACCGCGCGCATGTAAACACTGCCAATGTCATAACACATGACTGCAAATATCATTGAAGCTCGCATAAAATAACCTGGAGACAATCTGTTCATCAGGCGGGATGATTTGGCACGGAACAAAAATATGTCCTCTGCAGAAGATGATTCAATAAGCACAGAGGTTGAGGATGAATACTTACCTCCTGATTAACCTTTTTTTTAAATACATCTTATTTGATTTATTTAATCTTTGTCCATCTTCCTGTGCAGATGTCTTTAAAATTTGATCTGCTGCTATACTCTGGTGGAGAATAAGAGATAATGTGAATAATCTCAGAATATCTTTGGGCCAAGATGGAGATGGATTTCTCTGAAACACAATGTTTAATGACTCATTATTGCGGTCAGCCACTGAAAATAGATGAGATAGACATTTTATCCTGATTAACGCGCCTAATGGGTTTGCCCATAAAACCAAACTGTTCCTTCAGTGATGCATGCTGAGTCTGTCTCTCTCTCGTATTTTCAGGTCGATAATGCATACACTAATCCATCAAGATTGACAGTGATCATTAGAATAATAAGGAGAGCAGATATTTGATATGAACTCTCTTGGTGGCTGTTGCCAGTTGAATAAAATTGTCTGAGACAAGCGGGCAACCTTGACAGCAGAAGCCAATAACTCGGTGAAATTCATCATTCATCCCACAAAAGTTCATCCCCGAGATAAAGTTTTCAATTTGCAAATAAATATAGATGTATTTTTTACTAACTCTGGCGCACAAGCCGACATTGTTTGAGGTTCCTGCCCTCGTGTCTCAGTAGAGGCATAGACACAGCTGAGACTCCATAATGTACTACCAATAAACAATCTATATTTACTAAAGTGTTATCAACCCGGTGCTGAAGGCATAAACATAATTTGTTATGCAGGCAGCGAGAGTAAGGTGTGTGCTCGGCTGTGTGTATGTGCTGTGTGAATGGAGGTTTTCAGGTGTGGATGTTTGTAAGCAAATATTCGTGTGTGTGTGTGTGTGTGTGTGTGTGTGGGTCAAAATTATGTGCCAAACAGAGCTAAAAAATATTTATATATCTCTAAGCAAGTTGTATTTTTGCATCTTATTAAATATTAGTTTGTTGTGTTTGCAACTCTGCAGCTCGTAGAACTGTATCCATCAATAAAATTCAAAATAGGGGAGACTAGGCAGCGTTGCGACACCGGGATAGTTGTGACACTGTCAGTTTAACCAATTATAAAAGTGCTATAGTGATGTCATCAATATGGTATACTACCATTCAATTGTTGAGCTCACAGGAGAAGCGGTATATCTTTGTGAGCAACATTGTGGATTTTCTGACCAAAAAACTGTTACTCCTATAGGAAAGCCACATCTTTTTTTTTATCAAGATTATTTGTGGTGTTTTGTTCACTTTATTCTGCCCAGGTGCTCTTGCTGTGTTATGAACGTTTATTGATTTGATTGAGTTGTGTGGTAAAAATTGGGAGCTAAAATTTGAAATAGGCAAGCATTGCATGAAGTCTATCAATGAAATATAAGAAAAGGGGGAAGGACTTGATAAGTACTCACATCTTCCTATTCGTTTTTTGACACGGTGTTTTGTAACCTTTAAAATGGTAAAATTTTGTATTTCTGTTGAACGTTGCTGTTAAGTTCACGTATTACTCTTGTTAGTGTTTTTTTTAACAAGTTCAAAATAAAGTTTAAAAAAAATATAACAACTATAACTATATATAACCAAATATAGCAGATTATCTTGTTTAATTTGATGCTTTGCATTCATGCTACCTTCAAGCTCACATGCTAAAAGAGTTAGCTATATAACGGCTGCTTTAAAATTTCTGCATTGTGTGCACAGAGGAACTCGAAGCAAAAAGAAGTGTGGGTCAAGTGTGTACGTTGTCAGTTCTGGGCTCACAAAGCCTGCACCCCAGGGACACCCATCTACATTTGCGTGAACTGTGACAGTGATTGAGGCTTATGTTTCATATGCACGTCATGAATACAGTCACATGAAGTGTTTTTAAATTGTTCAGTTTATTCATAATGGTTTATTCTTTATTCTTTACTACAGTTCTTTCATAAATTAGATGGTGTGAATAATAATTTAGCAAATTACCTTTGATTGTTACATCCATCCCCAGTAGTGGGGTAGATCGTGACAATAGAATTCTTTGTGTTTTACGTCCAATTGGGTTTAATTTGTAGCAGACAAATTATGGGTACCATGTACAAAAATTTGAGAGCTCTACCATGAACAACCACCGAGTTACTGATGCTCAGACAAAAAGTGTTACGACCGTCCGTGCTCTCCTCTATATCTCTATTAATTGTTTAATGATGTGTGTGTCATAAAGAAACAAACGTATTGGCAGAGAGGCTACACTGACTTTTATAGATGGGAACAATAAGTGATTCAGTGCTCATGTTGAAACCGAGCCATCACATCATTTCATGACTAAGTTTCAGCACTACAGATGCACTGGTACGTACTATGACAGAACTAATGGAACTAATGGAACCAACGGCCATCCATCTCTGAGGTACTTGTACTTGTACGAGAAATTAAGCCTATTGTGATTCAGATATATTAAAAGCACAGTAAAATACTTTTCTAATGGGGTGTTGAGAATGAAGAGGTGAAGCACTCACTTTACTCCAGTTACAGGCAGAATAACACCAGAAGTGAGGCATTTCTTCCCTTAACAGAAAAGGATAAAATTCGCTAATATGAGCCACTGCACCAGATGAACACTGTAATGCACAGACAGCCTGCACATATACAGCTGGATCACCTAAACCTCCCCTTTACAACAACATACTCCTGCAGTGAGTATGTGTTAAATTAAATGTGTAATTTAATTTACATTCAATTTACCATCATCTTATGATATTTTCCTACAGTCATTACACCATTTCTTCCTTTTTCAGTCCCACAATCAACTAAAAATACATATTATTACAGATGTCTAATATTTAGACACCATCATATGTGTAGTTTTTTTATACTCCAGAATATATGGTTTATATCGGTGGTCTTCAAACTGAGGTCTGAGGACCAACAGGGGTCCTTGAGTGGGTTGTGGGGTCCCCAGCAAAAGGAGGAATAGAATATTTTAGCTTTAATTACATTTTTGGTAACACTTAATATTAAAGTGCCTATAATAAGCATTTGTTAATAAGGCCCGTTTAAGATTGTTATTAGCATTATTATGTAATATTGATAAGACTATATTAGTGTATTAGTGTTAATGCCTAATGTTAGATTATTACATATTTATAAGCACCTATTAGAAACTTTTCAACAGTTTATAGACAACTTAAGAATGTTAATAAAAGTCTTATGAGTATTTTTGTTTATGGTAGCATTATAAGCACATTTATTTAGTTTAGCTACCTATGTCATTGGTAAACATTTACTAGCTTTTATTACTGCTTCATTAAGATTTTGACATACTCAGTTATGGATTATTTTGCAGTTAATGATGCACTTATCAGCAGTTAACTATGCATTTTGTGGCTACTGGATCTAAAGTAAGAACCGGTCC
Source organism: Lutjanus campechanus (assembly GCA_027495735.1). Classification (NCBI taxonomy): domain Eukaryota; kingdom Metazoa; phylum Chordata; class Actinopteri; order Lutjaniformes; family Lutjanidae; genus Lutjanus; species Lutjanus campechanus. Next base: position 43,077 of record JAJHUR010140565.1, on the reverse strand, counting down.
TATCAGGGTTAATAAATCCTTTATTAAGCACTTATTAACAGTTAGCTATGCACTTTGTGGATACCAGCTCTAAAGCGTGACCAGTTCTTAATACGGTTAATAAACTTAATTATAGC
>JAJHUR010140565.1:30448-41391 GCA_027495735.1 Lutjanus campechanus | reverse complement strand
CCTCTCAATGTTGCTCCCATAGGTCTCCATTATCTGTCAAATCAAACAGGAAGCTAAAGGGTTTTCTTGTTGTTTGTCTGCTCAGTTAAGTCTAATGGAGAAAAAAAAAAAGAAATTTATAAGGTGGACCTTGACATTTTCTTTTGCTACGAGGCAGCTTAAGATCTGTAACATCAAAGCTAAAGTTCTCTGAGATCACAGAAGATCTAGTAGCCTATGAACAGATATCAGTTTGTAGTTCAGGGAAGTGGCCAACCTTTGCAATAACCTCCAGCCATCACATGAAGAAAAGAGAGAGGAAGAAAGCCTTGTGAAGTGTTTTTTTTAGGTTAATCTTTGGACAGTTCAATGTAATTTCAGTTCAGTTCAGTGTTACATCAAAATATAACACGTGTTTGACTTCCATGTTTTACCACAACACAGTCTGAGAATAGCAACATATGATGATATTATGACTCATGTATTTCTTTTGATTTGTTAAATGAATACAGACAAATAATACACATGACATACACACACAGGACCATATGAAGACACCATATAACAAGAAAACAAATAAAATTGAAAGGAATGCTTCAGTAATTCAAATAATTGGACTTGCAATGCATTTTTATTTATTTATTTATTTTTAAAGAAACTTAGATTAGACTAAGATTAGTTCTTGAGCTTTAAATATAAATAATTGTATACTGGACACAGTCATTATCTATAACCCCCAAAGTTTAAGGGTGTAAATTTAAAGTGGATGTCAGGTGGCCTCAGCCAATTTAGGGTGTTTGTCCAATAACTTGTAACATATGAATGGTAGAAAAATAAATTCATCTGGTCTTCCTCCTCAATGTTAAACATGTTCAGTTGTTTTTTTTTAGGGGCGGTCATTTTGTAGAATACCATCAATTGAACAGTTCTAGGAATCAATGTGTTCTATGAATTGTTCTGGATAATTGTTTCCAAGATATGAAAATATGAAATTTATCTTCCCCGAAGGAACAGACTGTGTACGGGAGAGCATTAAGGCCTCTGGTCTCCAAAATGAACTTGTAAATCATTTTAATTATCTTTGTTTTGGATTGCCATTTTGACACATTGTAATGGATGCACAAAGCTGCTGTCTGCATCCACTCTTCTTTAGTTTCCTTTTCTACTTAGTCTCGATAGCTGAAAGCAGCTGATTGGATTTAAAATGAGTACATATCTTAGCATACATACAGCCAAACCAGTGCTACCTAGTATATCGACTCAGGTATTAAACAAAATGTAAACACACCTTTTTACACAAGTTCTTTTGTTGCACATATATTTTTTGTATGTGGTGTGATTTTTTTCTTTGCTTTTATCACCTCAGGATGAAATTTCTTTCTCACCTTCTCACTTTCAGCACCTGTCAGTGAGTGCAGCAGGCAGCACTTAAGTGTCTCACTGAAGGATATTCTCTCATTTATGGATGCAAACAATGGTCATACCAAGGCCTCACAGAAAATGATCTTACTTATGTCTGTGCATCTGGTGCATCTAAATGATTTAATTCTTGTTAAAAACCTACAGAAAACCAAGCGGGGTGGATGGAAATGTGCAAATAAAAGAAACAGAAAGGTTTTCAGAAACACCCTTGAAAATACAGTCCTGGGAGACATTTGAAGATATCTCATTCTCCAGGTGCATGTTATGTGGAAATACACCCCAAGTCAGCAATTCATATATTCATAGTGTTTTCCGTGTTGCCTTAAGTATACATTTTCCATGTAGGTTATGAATAATATGGAAATTGGATAAACACTTCTACAGTTGAGAAGCACTTCGTTCTCAACTCTGTGGTATATTATTTTGTTCCCAAATTGTAATCCTCGTTGTTAATTTTGTGGCAAGAAAATGGCCCGTGCTCGCACAGGATTTTTGCAAACATGTAAACATGCTACCAGTTGCAGCACTTTTACAAAAGTAAAAAACATGAGACAATGTTATGCAGATTGAACAAAGCTGCCGGGGAACAGTCTCTCCTTCTCCACTCTGGTCCACACCAATCACTTGGTCATAAATTCGCCGCGTTGAAGTGATTAATGTTACAGGCTGAACGGGAGTGGAGCAGTAAACCTAGTTGCGGTGCAGCTTCATCCATGAACGCAAACTTATTTCTCGACCAAGTTTGCACACTCGCTTGGAAACATCCCTGCGATTTATTAACACACACCCGTCTGAAAGTCAGTGAACAAAAAAAAAAAAAAAATGTCAAGCTCTCTAGAAGAAAAAAAAAAGAAAAGGCCATGCAATCCACTGTGCTCCTTCACTTTTCCCAGCATGTGTCACACGCTGCTGTTGAGCCTCCTCATTAGGACTTATAAATGGAGTGGCTGTCATGGCTGACACAGGTATGAAGTGCACACGAGGGCAGAATTTGTCCTTGTGTTGGCACCCTGTCTTCACAGTGACTGTCATGGGGTGAGGTTGGAAGGCATGTGAGTGCCATGCTGACCCTCAGGAATTACACCATCTCCACTGGAGGCTCGTCAGTTACTGCAGGACGTGTTGATATCTGTACAGTGTATACATACTGTAAAAATAAACCCTTTGTTTTAACTTATCTCAGAGTGTATTAGAAACACACAGCGAGTTTTCGTCATATATGTTTTCTTCAAACTATAAAAAAAGAAGGTCTCAGGAGAGTTTTAAGTTTAAAATAATGCATGCTGGAAAGTCTACAAATATGCAGAGTTTCCAAAAACATGGTGAATACCTGAGTATATCTTTATAAATTGCATCATAAGAAGGAAGCATATTTTATTAATCCCCCGGGGGAAATTGCATTTTTCACTCTGTTGTAATTGTTATACACACATGCACAAACAAGACCCTTAGATATACATGGGAAAGATGTCAGAGTGAGGGGACAGCAGTTCAGGGGTTCGGTGCCTTGTTCAAGGGTGCCTCAGCAGTCCACGCTTTGGTCCACGCTGGACTAGAATCGGCAACCCTCCAGTTCCTAAGTTAATTTTTATGGGCTGAGCAACTGCTCTCCCTAAATGTTACATTTTAGTGTAGTTTCATCACATTTGCTGCAAGAAGTAGAAGACAACATTCAGTTGCATAATAATCCAGTGGAACATGGGTATAATTATGATATTGCCTTTGAAATTTAGGTTTTGTATCAGGCAAGGATAAAAATCATATTTTTTTATTATTGCATCTCCATTTACTCTGGAATGGTAATGAAAATATACTTACTTACAATAGGTTAATATTCATAGGCTTCTTACCTATCAACAGACACCAGGAGTATGCGTACAGGCCTTATGGTTGAGGAGCTATGCCTGATTCATTTTGGGTACGATATTTTTGTTGTTTTTGTCCTAAAATAATGGCTTCGGGCTGGTGAATTTAATGAGTTGAAAAGGCTTCAGGTTAGAAGAACTCATGTTTAAGTTTTAAAAATAAATATGAGAAATTTTAGGTTTAATTAACTTAAATAAATAAACCCTTCATATTTCCATTAAGTTAATGAGAAAAATTAGGTGACTCCACTAAATTCCTGTTTTTTTTTACAATGCGTAAACCAGGCCTGTGGGCTAAAATCTGTCCCTTTACTGACCTCAGTCTGGCCCTCGGATATATAAATATAAAAAAAAGTAATTGGACTAATTCCACTCTGTTGTGAACATCAAACTAATTGTTCAGTGATGTGAACTTAATGTTTTCAAAAAAGTAACTCATTTGAGAATTTAACTAAAGCGTGAGTCTCAAATGCAACACAGTGAGGTACAGTTCCAGCATGGCTAAAAAGCATCATAAAACAAATCATTTTCATGGAGAATCGACAATATTTCTATAAATCAACTTTTTTTATGATGATTTCATGCCAAGGGATGTGATCCGATAATGTAGAAAACATAATGATATTAATAAAACTTTGCAGATCTCATTGAATGACATCTGACTGAACACAGAGCAGAACAGTGCAAGCTTTTTGGGGAGGTCTGTCTTTTGTGCACTGACTCACAGATTAATAGCGTGTTACAAATTTTGGAGTTTCTCACAGAATTGTCATGTGTAACATTTGACAACTGTATTAACTGATGAAGAACAGATGAATTGAGACAACAGTGTGGATTACAGCTCCGCAACATACAAACCCAACTTTTTATTCGAAAAATATCCCAGTTTTCCAGCCACTGTTCTCTGCAGAGGCGACGAATCCTGCTCATATTTCTCAGGGATGCTGACGTGATGATGCCATGATGATGTTCAAGTCGCAAGAGAAAATGAGCTCGACACATCTGTAAAACGTTACATTTAGTGCGACTCTTCCCTAATTGAACAGGCCTGCTGTAAACCAGGCTTGTGCCTGTTGTATGAAGGATACGGAGCCTGCAAGAGGATACAATGTGATTGATTGGCAGATATTTATGTCTAGTCTCACACCACTAACTCCTAAAGTGTTCCAGCCAATTAGCTTTAGTTAAGAGTGATTTCCTTGGAGACATGGTGAAAAAGCAGTTTTTTGGCAAGTGAGCAGGCATGTCAAATGACTCAAATAATCAATTCCGGTGCCAAATTGACAGTTATTTAGACTATGTTGTTTTATCATAGCTCTCCTGCTGTTTCTCATTACACTTACTTTCACACCTTGAGATGCAACTTGAATCCCAATTATAGGAAGAAGTAATTCTTTGCATGCACTAAGAGTCCATTAGGCTCTGACAGCAATAGTCCGGAGGTATCTGAATCCTCGCTACACGTTCTGTCCTATCTCAAGCAGGTTATTATAATATACCTCTGTATACGTGTTAAAAAAGTCATTTTCAATGAATTCAAAGTGGCCGGTAATGTATTGCATCATTGTTTCTGCCTGACTGCTCTGCAAACATGGGATCAGCAGATGCTATTTCGGATAGTGAGCCTCAATGATCTGTTATCCCCTCATTATATTCATTTGTCCATTTCAATGTTAACTTTGTGTGCACTAGGGCAGGCCTGATGGCATTTTAAATGTACCGAAAAGCAAAATTGAAGCAATTTAACCCGTGTCAGGGTACATAATTTAAAGCAAAAATCTCTCAAAATGATGCTTCTCTGAACACATTTTGACATTGTGAACAGGAGGCTACACTTGCTGAGTATATTTTGCTATATTTTGCCAAGATATTTTGGGCATATAAGCTATTCAGCATCAGCATATTCATAATTTAGGTTGGAAAACAAGCCGCCCTCTTGACTATATGCTTGGGTGTTTTTGCTCCCTTTTTCCTGTAGTAGAATATGCTGCATAACCACAATTTAAGATGGTTATATATAAATTCAATAATCTCCTGTGGAAGTGGCTTACAGTATTAGTAATTTTTCAGCATGCAATTGTTATACACTATGGACTCCTGCTCTAAACAATGATTAGTCTATATGAGTCATGAGCAGCATCAGACAGCTTAATCCATCACTGTGCTCAAGCAACCACTCTCTTCCTCTAGTTTCTGCTGGCCTTGATGAATCTATACCACCTTTTTCCGGGAGCCTCATAACTTACTGCCTTTAATGTCCAATTCTCACTTCGCAGGCCTTGTTCTTTATATTTTGATAGCCTTTGCTGTAAAGAATGTACTCTTAACGACAGTGCATTCAACAGCAATAAGTCACTGTTTTGGATATTGTGGAGGCTCTGGCTGTTCCTTCAGAACACAGATTCACAGCTCATGCAAGACAATTACTTTCACCACTCCATCATTGTTCGTGCCAGAATCCCATCCAATCCAACTGTTACGCAATCTGCAAACTTGTATAATAATCTTGTTGTATAATAATCACTGTCATACACTGTTACTGTCAAACTCTCTCTACAGATAGATAGATGGATAGATAGATAGATTCTTATTTTGCAGAAGCAAGTTGTTCTAGTCGTGCTGTCTTTAGATGTAATCTCCTGCTCCTGGTTTCTCTGCTGTGACTTGCAGCTTGTAAAATGTAATGTGTTGCGTTTTAGGGCAGAATGTACAGTGCAACTGTTACGGTTGAGTGGGAGTTTCGCTTATTGGGTAGCACCATTACATCACAGGAAAACTATTCTGTGCAAATCTCAACATTGGCAGTCTCTCCTAGCGGATTCTTTCCACCTGCATTATTCAGTTTGCCCCACAGTCCAAACACATCCAGGTCAGGTTGACTACAGACCCTAAAGGATTTACACCAGCCTCGTTTAGTCCGGTTGAACCGAACACAGGAGCGTTTACCATTTTGGTTGGTGTGAACCAAGCCCCTAGGAAGAGTCCTGGGCTTCGAAAGTAATTTGACATAGTGGCCAAACCGTGAAATGACAACGTCATGCGATGTTGTACAGCCAAAAAAGACTTTTCCCCCATAGACTTACATTGTGAAAGGAGCAGCTGTAAAATGGTGAATACTTTTTTTTTTTGTCACAACCCCTGTGAAATTATTTATTTCACTATTGGGATTTGATCCATCTGGTCCAAGAACATTTGTTAAGTCTAGAAGAGTCACACATTTAAATCATTTTGTCCACATTCAAGTTAGCGTAGGCTAAACCAGAAGTTAGCGGCTCCGCTAACAAGGCAGTCTATACTGCAACACGGAACCTGCCTTCATGCGCCACTGAGCAACTCTCATAGGAATGAACGGAAGCCCACCTCCAACACTGTATCCAGTTCTCCCTGATACACCCACCGTGTGAAACCAGACATGAACTCTTGTGTGAACCAAACAATCGCTGATCCGCCATGAAGAGTTGGTCTCAAGCCACTGTCAAGTGAACTCAGGAGCTGTTCATTTCTTGTGTCCTTTTTTTGTGAATTAGTTGTTGCTACCAAAATGCGGGCTGGCAGGGGACAAACTTGGAATCAAGACATAGTGAGAAATATTTGCGTTATTAGATTATTTAAAGGGACAAGACCTCTTACCTGTAGTGTTGTTTATCCATCTAGATTTTTTGGGTGTGAATTGCAGAGAAAGTAGGAACTACTTTCTTTTCTGCTGTAGCATCTACCTTAGTGTCATGTAGGATCTACTTCCTTTCTGTTAGAGAGAAAATAGTTCCGACATGAAACTGCTCACAACAAGGTCTGTGAATTATCTTGAGTAACTTAATTTTTGGAAAGAGACACTGGTTTTGAATTTTTCAACAAGCAGAGTGCCATTTAGTCCCATTATATCGAAGAGAAGGCAGACATCTCTACAGCCGATATCTCCAAAACTGTGCAACTCGCACCAAAAAAAAAAAAAAAAATCTAAGTTGATAAATAGCACTAAAAGCCAGGGAAAAAATATATATTTTTGATTTTGATGTGAACTGTCCCTTTAATACCCGCTTTATTATATCCATATGTGCGATTTTCAAAAGTCTGCTGGCATACACTCCAGATCAACCCCAAAATGAAGAGAACCTGACACTGCTCCATGATGTGTAATATTCAGGTAGAAACTGAGAGGGTTTTTTTGTCTTTTGATCCAATGACTGACCAATAATCGAACAACATTTCAACCGCATGACTTGTGTGAACAATTTCTGGACCATTTGAGTTTTGCCTTTGTGAACACAAACCAGACCAGCTGGAAAATTGGAACATAGCATTATCTTCGTATTGGTTTAATCCAGGAAGCTGACCTTCAGGTGTGAACTCACCCTGAATTTCCTTGACTGTAGCTATTGTCTGTTGTTGTTCACCCTGAAGTGGACTGGTAAACTATATATTTTTGCTCTGTGCTTGGGAAGAAAAGCTCTACCCCTGTACCATCCCTACACATAACTCAGTTTTAGCCGATGGGGGTATGGACAGGAAGAGGCGATACCTCCATCACACCAGATGAAATGATGTACCACTTGGAAATATTGTTAAAAGAAATTCATAAGGAAGACTGTTCCAGCCTTCATCCTTCTTCAAAGTTTGACACATAACTGAATTATGTAAAACTGGTAATGCCCCCTGCTATGGCTTAGAGCCCCTTTATTATGCCAGCCTAAGAGAAAAACCTATTTCAGATATCAGGTATGGTATTGCAGACTGACGGGTCTAAATATCACAAGCTGCCAGAGGTCTTTTAGACCTCTAAATATGCCACTCACAGTGTGCTGGATGAACAATATTTCTCTCTGTAATGCACTACAAAGCTTTGCCAAAACATCCTAGAAACTGAAGTCACAAAGAGATAAGATAACTGTAAACTAGGTTAGATATACTATGGGATGAAACAGTCAGTTCTGTTGTAAAGTTTTGTAAAAGTTTACAAGGGTCTAATAAATGCTGTCAAATAAAGTTTTCCTCTGATTTGATTCGTCTTGTTAAAAATCCACATAAAGGTTTTCATTCTCATCTGAGTACCTTTCCTTGAGGTTGCTCTCTTCTCTCCATATAAACAACATAGCTACCCATGACAACAGCTTTGTGGATAATTATCTAGATGATGTAATTAGAGCCTCTCAGGGCCCTTTGGTCCTGAAGGACTCGGCAGAAGGCTCCCTCCTATGGAGCACAGAGACAGACACGCAGCCCCAGCGTCAGACGGAGGGGTGTGAAGTAGCCTCTTGCATTCATTCATCTTGCCCACAACACTGAGGCTTTTTCCTGCTCATTAGAGCTATACTTACGCTCTAATGAGGAAGCAGGAGGGTGTTGGCCATGGGGTGGAGACACACAGCGGTCATTTTATTTTTGTTTGAAGGTGACCACGAGATTTAATGGAGGTGCACCACTTGCATGTGATCCGTCTCCCCTGAGTTGTTAAACTCTCCATCGCTTTGTCTCTTTAAACTTATTGTCTCCTTGTCTCTGGTCTTTGGCTTCCCGTCTCTCTCTGTCTCCCTCCTTCTTCCTGTCATTCACTCACTTGCACTCTCCTCTGCCCCTGCGTCTCCTTCACCAGAGCCGAGGTGCATGTTGGAGCTCTTCCTATCGTGAATAATGCGCATCAACTGCAGAGGTCAAATGGAATGGGTTTTGCGAGATAATGACTGGAGTGATGGTACCTGGGCGCCACCAGATTGTGGAGTGTCTGAGCTTGTCATAAAACGACAGGGGAGGAGGACGCTGGATGCTCACTGTGTCCTTTTATACATTATGAATGTCAGAAACGGCAATGTCAAAATGATCCTGTTCTCATCCCACCCCCTCTCCACCGGCTCCCTCCACCAACAATCTCTGTCATTTTTGTCTTCATCCAAGCAGAAAAAACCCTCAGTTCATCCATAGGTCACACGTCCATGTACAGCATTTACAAACTCAATCTGTGACTGAGCGACAGCCATATCGGACAGCTTTGTGTCATCATCCAACATCACATGCCACTCAAACCTAATATTTACTGCATCTGTCTTCTTGTCATTGAATGACTTTGATGCCGCTCTCCTGCGCCACAAAGTCGAGGTTCACTCCCTCCTTTGTGTCGCCCCCCTCGGTATCTTCTTGAGATTTACAGCTCCATTGACTGTTTCCCTTTTTCCCCTCCTTCCGCTACATTTAAAACCCAAGGAAACATCACAAGTTAAGGGAATCGGGGGCATCACTCTGCCGTCTTCCTCCTCTTTGCTGCTCTAAACACTGAGTTTCAGCTCAAATTGCATCCTATTAAAAGTCAATGAGCCGTTGTCACATTATTACAGGCCCTGGACTTGACAGCTCACAAAATAATCTATTAAAACCCATGAGTCACTGTGATGTGTTTGGAGCTCACGCACAACATTAAAATTGATATTTGGGACACAGGATATCACCTGTCATTGGGAGAGTGGGGCCATCATTGAATAATAATTAGATGAAAAACTCAAATGAATAAGTAAAATGAGAGGAGACTTGAAAACGCGACGCTATTTTTTATTCAGACAGCTGTGTGTGAACTGTGACTTTGCAGACAAGTGGAACAACTTGGGAAAGAAGCAGGTTGAGAACAAAGGCAGTGTATGATCGTACCGCTGTGTTCCCCGGCACCCGGCAACCATCACCTAGCTCGCTCACTTTTCACAGAGCATCACTTTGTAGAATGACCTCAGACTGTGACAAGTTTCAAGATTTCGAAGGTACAAAATTTTAAGCTGCTGTTTAAATCTGAAGTGAAAATAATAGGGCCTACATCTGAGCATTTAATGCTTGCATTGCAAGTTAAAGGCCAACTTGATGGATGTGTTTGCATAGTAATAAATCCTTTTTTCCTTACTGAGCTGCCCATTTTGTAATCCTAATTTATCCATCTTTTTTTTTCAAAGGAAGAGAAATTAGAGCTGCTAGCTAGCTAGCAACCAGTGTAATGTTTTGTTAACTTTTAAGCTAGCTAGCAACCAGTGTAATGTTTTGTTAGCTTTTAAGCTTGCTAGCAACCAGTGTAATGTTTTGTTAACTTTTAAGCTAGCTAGCAGCCAGTGTAATGTTTTGTTAGCTTTTTAGCTCGCTAGCAAATGATGTAATGTTTTGTTGACTTTTAAGCTAGCTAGCAAACAATTATATGTTTTGTTAGCTTTTTAGCTCGCAAGCAAATTATGTAATGTTTGGTTAACTTTTAAGCTGGCTGGCACACAATGTAACATTATGTTAACTTTTTAACTAGCTAGCTCAGGACGTTTCACTGCCCCAAAATGATGGTACTCGATGTCCTGATGCATTTCAATGTGTATGTATTGACATTTAGGCTCAACAATTTCAACAATTTTCAGCTAGCTAGCAAACAATGTAACCTTTTGTTAAGGTATACAGAGCAACCAAAGAGTTTTAATTAATTGATAAATTTTAATTTGGGTAAGCAAGCATCTCCACAGTGATTAAACTCCATGCAATTTTTGTTTCCATAAATAAAGTTGGATTTAACAAACAGTTTTTAATTGTTCAACAGAGCTCTGCTTAATTTAAAATCTAGATTTAGTCATTTTAAACCTAATTTTTCTAAACTCTGATCAGAACAAATTTTATATGAACTTAATCCTTGTTGGTGCGGCCCAGCCAAAGATGATATTTGTCAGTTCG
>JAJHUR010140565.1:0-30428 GCA_027495735.1 Lutjanus campechanus | reverse complement strand
ATCTGAGCATTTAATGCTTGCATTGCAAGTTAAAGGCCAACTTGATGGATGTGTTTGCATAGTAATAAATCCTTTTTTCCTTACTGTGCTGCCCATTTTGTAATCCTAATTTATCCATCATTTTTTTTTCAAAGGAAGAGAAATTAGAGCTGCTAGCTAGCTAGCAACCAGTGTAATGTTTTGTTAACTTTTAAGCTAGCTAGCAGCCAGTGTAATGTTTTGTTAGCTTTTTAGCTCGCTAGCAAATGATGTAATGTTTTGTTGACTTTTAAGCTAGCTAGCAAACAATTATATGTTTTGTTAGCTTTTTAGCTCGTAAGCAAATTATGTAATGTTTGGTTCACTTTTAAGCTGGCTGGCACACAATGTAACATTATGTTAACTTTTTAACTAGCTAGCTCAGGACATTTCACTGCCCCAAAATGATGGTACTCGATGTCCTGATGCATTTCAATGTGTATGTATTGACATTTAGGCTCAACAATTTCAACAATTTTCAGCTAGCTAGCAAACAATGTAACCTTTTGTTAAGGTATACAGAGCAACCAAAGACTTTTAATTAATTGATACATTTTAATTTGGGTAAGCAAGCATCTTCACAGTGATTAAACTCCATGCAATTTTTGTTTCCATAAATAAAGTTGGATTTAACAAATAGTTTTTAATTGTTCAACAGAGCTCTGCTTAATTCAAAATCTAGATTTAGTCATTTTAAACCTAGTTTTTCTAAACTCTGATCAGAACAAATTTTATATGAACTTAATCCTTGTTGGTGCGGCCCAGCCAAAGATGATATTTGTCAGTTCGGCTGGTCTGCGGTACTTTTTATGAAATAATAACATCCACCTTTCTCTGTACGGTATGCGCACTCAGATGTTTAGAAGACATTTAGTCTAAGTTGAATTTGTCTCTTTCTTCAGACAGAGAAATGCACATTGCCATGCTCTATTTGTGCAAGTATGATATATCTTCAGCATCTAAATTAGAGGAATGAGACGGCTCTATTGCAGCCTGTCTTTGTGGTCTCGGCGAGGTGTTCATTTACATAAAAATCTTTCTTTTTGCGGCTTTGTGGATTGAACCGCTTTAATAATTTATATTGTTGGATCTGCTCACTGGAATGATGTATGTGGGTTCTTTTCACAGGGAAGGTCAATGTTCACTTCATAGAATGGTGTTTTGAATCTGTTGTAATACATCTGTTCCCTCATCAAGGTCTTGACTAGCGTTGCTTTCTTCGTTTTTAAAGCCCCGGTACAATCCTCACTGCCTCTGGTGCTGCAGCCTCACAGAAGTGGAGGTTCCCTTGGTGCACGTGTTAACACCTGATAGCTCCAGTCCCCCATGACGGTAACCCAGGGCCCTGGTGGGATAGCTGACCTTGTGGACAGGTTCAGGGTTTTGCCAAGGATGCTGCTCATGTTCCTTATTTAGACCGCTTTGCTAAAGTGGGAGGCTGAGACAGATGAGCATTCTGAGTGAACATGCTGCAGGGACCCTGGGTGACAGCAGGGATTTCCATCATTTAGCTTTATGCCTTCACTACTCTGCCTCCTCTACACCCATCCTTCCCACCCCTACTGGCTTGTGATTAAACAATCACACTTACTGTTACCATAAGATTTACAGTGGCAATACAGTAAATATACACATACACAGGCTAAGGGAGTAATGGAATACATGTAATAGAGCTACGCAATTAGAAAAGAATACTTAGAATCAGTCACAGAAAAAAAAAAAACATACTTAGATTATGGATACATTTAATAAAAATATGGATTATTACTACTGTAGGATTACATTTTAAAATAAATAACAGTCTCACAATACCAGCCTGGTCTCTTTTGTCAAATGCTTCCACTGGGTGGAAATGTCACGTTTTGTTGTCTATATATCAGAAAATGGGAACAACATCACATACTGTGCAAGTTATACCTTCCAGCTGTAAATATGCTGTCATCATCAAAGGACTCGACATCAGTGTTAATTTTGACAGCAAATTTAAATTTAATTTTAGTCATAATTTTTTGATTAAAATGCCATTTTTAGTCATGTTTTAGTCATCTGATTAATTTTAGTGTTAGTCGACTAAATGTAATGTGTATTTAGTCGACTCTATCTACTGAATGAGACATACAGGAAGTGCATGCTAACTGACCTATCCGACTGAGTGCACTTTCTCACGTCCTGACCACACGAAGAGATGAACTCTGATTGGGTCTTCTGCCAACCTGTCCCTCCCAAACAATTTCACCCCATCTTAATTCATTGACGAAACCGTCAATACATTTTGCCATTGTTTTTCTTATTGTTAATTAGTTTTTATTTAATCATTGCCTCATTTTTGTCAATGAAAACATGACGGAAGTTATTAGTCAACAAAATTGACACTGCTCAGCATCTAATTTGCATACACATTTACAGATAAGACCAATCGTTAACATTAGCCAGACAAAATCCAGTTAGCTATACTGCTAATAGAATAAATTTATGGCAATGTACTTGAAGTTTGAGTGTGAATAGAATACTTAAATGTACTATATCTAAGTTTTGCCACTAGTGGTCTTTCTCACATTAAAACAATAACAAAAGACAGTTTGATGACACCATGAAGCCGTGTGGGATCATGGGAGTTTTTCGATTCGCACCATTCGCAGATGAAAATCTATCACGAATCAACGAATCATGGTCATGGATGAAGTCATGACTCGCTTACTCTGGTGTATCGGACTTGTCTTCCTGGAAGTTACAGCAGCTAGCAACGGCCAGCATCGAATGCACCATTACCTTCAATAAATTAGAGATTTCTCTGCGTTTGAACATTGTTCGAAACATTTGGGATAATGTAAGTACACATATGTCTAGCACTTTAAAGATATAATCTGCAACAGTTTCCTAAAAATTCAGTGTATAGAATCATAAATATAATCGCTTGCTGTCATGGCTTAGAACCACTAAAGTGTGTGATATGTGCGCTGCTCTGCCCTTTGCTTGTATTTCCTTATTTTTTCTCATGGTTTTGCCGCGCTCAGGACGCTTCACTAAAACCCCAAAATGTTGGTACTTGACGTCCTGATGCATTTACACGTTTAGGCATCTACATTTTGGCTCACCAATTTCACCATATTTGTTATTGAGGAAATCCAGAAGTCACAGAATCTAATCAAGTTACATTACTTCCTGACTATATTTTTTTAATCCTGCACATATAGCATAGACACAGCCACCTACAGTGCATGCAATCAAATATGCATGTGCAGAGAAATTTACTGAGAAAGCTCAGTTGTCTTTACTGCAATATGACAGTAAGACACATGCCATTAAACATTAAGCAGCTGCTCTATGCCTGTGAATTAATATGCATGAAAACATAAAATAATCCCTGTTCTTTTATCCTGTCAGCTTCTGTCCAGTCATATCTACAGTTAGCGTGTTATAAATGAAGTTGTTTGAATAATGAGTTGAAGAAGTTGTGAGGGTTGTTGCACCCTCTGGTGCACAGGGGGATAGCGGCTGTCTGTCACAGCGGTGAGTGACATGCACACATGGCGCTGAAACGCAGCGATGCCGAGCTGGAAGCTGCCATCCTGACCTCCCTAGCAATTAGCATGGTCGCAGAATTGCTTGTGTGCGTTTCTGCTGTTATTTAGTGGGACTTATTGTTGTTGTTTTGTTTTTTTTTCTTGGCAGATACGTACATACAGGTATATTGTTTGAAACAAATTCAATTATTTTTGACACACAAGAAAAAGAGAGGAAAAAAAAGATAAATAATTGCGAGCACAAACACAAGTCAAATAAAATAGTGGGAGAGTAACCAGAAAAAGTATCCAAGCGTTTAGCAGCCTCTATCTGTGTGACACATGTACCTGTCTTCTGTGGCTGAAATTCCCTCATCGCACTCGCTACACACAATTATTGCCTTCTCGGAGGCGTGAAAGGAGCTGTCAGGAATAATATTGTCTTTTGAAGTTGTTGTAAAGAAAGCTTTTAAGCTATTTTCTATTGACCAGTTTACACCTATACTCACCCAAGTATGGGACAGTTGCAGTTTGAGCTGTCCAGATTGTGATGATTTTCATTTTTATCACGCCATCACACAATTATTGGATCCAAATTTTATCTGTTGAGCCTTGCAGCCATTTTGTATGTTGTGCCTTTACAACAAGACTGTATTTATGTAGTAGTCACTGTGAATTATTTAATGCTGTATGCATGTATGAGATGCAAATATGATTATGAATTAACCTTATAATACCATTTGCTGCACAGAAGTAGATTCAGCTCATGGAGGCCAGAACAGAAAACATTTCACACCTCACACAGTTTGACACTTAGTAGGCACCAGTTTGCTCATCTTTTCTGTTTAGTTCCCGAAGGATACCATGTTTCTTGTTACTGTACCAGACATATGGCGTATTGCAAGGCTGAACCTTTTCAACGCTGCCTCTGCATTTTGTAGCTTTGAGAGAGAAGTCCTTGGAGAGATAAAGCAGCTCTTTTGCAATCAACAAAAAAAGTCCCTTTAATTAATTAATAAATTAACAGAATCAAAATTATCATTGACTGTACCGGGTTCATTGGCACATACTGATGAACATGTACTGAAGTTAAGATTGATTGGCTTCGTGACACCAGCTGTGTTATTAGAGTTAACAAAATATTCATTTGATTTGTGCACAAGTGAGTCTGAGTCTGTGTGTGTGTGTGGACATATATTACTCATCTGTTTACACAGTCACATTGTGGGGACTTGCCTTCCTTATGTGGACAAAACATCCCCATGATTCCCCGTAACATAAATTTCAGGGACTTGGTTTATGGTTAGGCTAAGGTTAGGTTTAGATTGAGGTTAGAGTTTGGATCATGAAAGTAGTGGTTATGGGTGGGGCTAGGATTAGTCTCCAGGAAATGAATGTCAGTCAGTTTTATGTCCTCCTTAATGTCCATGACGTGATGGAAACACGACTGTGTGTGTGTGTGTGTGTGTGTGTGTGCACATTCAGAGAGAGGGAGCAGAGCACACAGATATTGCGACTGTAATGTTACAGCTGTGTCTGACGGTTGCGTGGCTACAGGGCAAGTATGGATTTCAGGATGGCTTTCATATGACTTATTTATCCATCGTCTGTAGTGGTTGACAGAGGACTTTACCTTGGCTTTTCTGAGGATCAGTCATCTGTGCATTCAGAAAAAAACAGCAATGCAGGCTTAGATGTGTGGTGTAGACACGATCGTGCTGTTGACAAATAGGGAATATTATTATTTAATCATTTTCATGTAATCCATCTGATGAATGGGTTTTTATCTCAACAAATATGCTAAATGTACATGTGATCATTTTAAGTCTGGGATGCCAGGGCTGTGACCGTATGTTTTTTAAATTATTATTTCATTTTACCATGATGAAAAAGTAACGTATTCCAGTGGGTTGGCTGTTTTCTGTACCCACCCAAATAATTAGGTTTTACTGCACTTTATTGAAGACTACTGTCACTAGAGTAGCACAGTTTTTTGGGTTTTTTTTAAATGTTTTTTTAAATTATAGGGCAGTGCGTAATGTGTGTGCATAGCATGCAAAAAGCAGACTGAGAGTCTGAGTCTGTGCTGCTAGCAGAGCAGAGGTAAAGGTTAGTAAGTTGTCACTATGGCAGTAAATGTACAGTATTATGTTACTGAATGTCAGTTAATAAACAATGCAGCTTCTCAAGACCAAGAAAGGTCTCGTCTGTTGTTTCCCAGTTGCTGGAAAGTTACAGAGGTTAACGTCGGTTCCAGTGAGATTGTGTACTGCTAAGAAGCTTTGTGTCTTTTTAGGGGATTCACAATTCTTCAAATTCGATCTAACTTTGATTTGATTTTTCAGTGTAAACATTTTTGTTTTGTGCAGATGGCCGTGCCATTGTTGGACTATCAAGGCTTGGTGTGTAAAGATCAACAGATCATTGTTTTCATGCCTTGACAACTGTCATTTAAAATTAAAAAAAAATCTTCTTTAAAAAGATCATCTATATGGCCCCAAGTGTGATATAATCGTCAGTAGTGCAGTGTGTTGATTTCAATTATTTAAACTGAAAGCTCATTTTAATAGATTTTCAATTTAATATTGAAATTCTGACACCCCTAGTCTTTTTTGAGACTTTACAAAATAAATCCATAATGATAAATCCAACATCTTCTGTAGTTATTTATCCATTTTTCCATGTTGGAAAAAGTTGTTGTTAGCATGTTGTTAGCAGTACACTTGCAATCCCCTGGGCTGAGTCTGTTGACCAATTAGAGGCTTTATTCCTGACCCGTCGTATGTCACAGTGCTGATTCCAAATGCATTTCTACGGCAGCGGCTGTGCATGTAGATGAAGTTGGTAGCTCCTTCAAACTTCACTACTTTTCCCCTTGATTCTATTATTCTTTCAGCTTTATTGCTAGAATATGCATCACCTATTTGCTTGAAATTAATATTTCAGCCAAGGCTGAGATAAACAACCTCTTCTGTGCATAGAATGTACCTCAAATATTTCAATTTGGTTTTCTTTCACAGTTTTAAGGCCGAGTCTATGTGGTTAAAAGACAGTGCCATGTGGAATTCATCCAGCGAGACAACACAATGAAGGACAGAAACAGAGATAGTTTTACTAGTAAAACTGTGATTTACTATATAGATAGTGATTTTCATTTAGCTGCATTTCACTTAGTGGAGCCTGTTGCCCAGTTCACCAGATGTGCACAGGAAATAAAATGCCAGAGACACATGCACCGTACGTCTTCTTTGATCTCATAAACCTGACAGATGTGATTCATCCATGCCTGTTTACAGCCGTGCATTAATTTCCCCTCCCGTCCCTAACACAGTTTAGCCCAATTAACACAGTAGCTCTTTTACTAACAGTGTGAGGGGGAGATGTGCATGTGTCAGAGCTGCAGTTGGCTGCAGCCAAGTGCCGAACGAGATCCAAAATGGAGGGACTGCTGTGAATACCAATGCTTCCTACTTCCCCTCACTCAAGACGAGTGATAGGTTGTGCTCTCTCTCTCTCTCTGTCTGTTTCTCTTGCTTTCTTTTCCTCAGGCTGCCATGTTTCTTTCATTCCACTATAGAAATACATCAGCTCAAAGAAGGAGATGAGAAAAAATAACCCATTAAGGCATGCAGGAGTGCACGATTAGAGGAATAATTGAGAGGCATAATGGAGGTAGTGAGATTAGATGAATGTGTAATTTTCTAAAATCTCCCATTCAGTCGTGTGCACTTTCACAAAAAAAAACTATAAATGTGATTCTCTACCATTTTCTTCCTGTCATCAGCTATCGCTCTTTCCCTTAAGGATCTTAAACAAGAAAAAGATGTCCTTAGGGATCGTTGGGTCATTTCGGTTCATGGCAGTGTTTCCACTGGAGGAGTCACGCCTCTGGGTATGAGAACTTCAAAATGCTTGACATCGCGGCAACAGCAGTGTGCTAATAATCAGGGAGAATGAATGAATGTTAGTGGACCCTGCCCAAAAAACAGCCTGGCTTGTCATTGTAATGACTGGATGAAATGACACTGATCTTCTGTAGCTTTTCTCATTTTATCCAGTGCAGCATAAATCCAAAATATGCCTGCTCTGATCTGTAGATTCTCACATCCATCTCACTGCCAGTGACCCCCCCTTCCTCCCCTCATCCTCACCCTCCAGCTGACTTTGTGCCTCCACATTTCCAGTGAGATCTGAAAATGACTAAAGGGAAATAGCTGCAGGACAGACAACGCAGCTCCTTTGACTGTCCTACCTGCCACCAGCTAGCAGTGGGAGGGGACATATAGGCGGGTAAAATGACAGCAGAATTATACATGTGACACCAGAGCTAATGAAGACTGATTAATGCTAGGTGTAACTGTAGCCATGGGGGAGCAGTGTTGAAAGATGATCAAACCAGTGTCTGTCTAATCAGTAAAATTGCCCTTGGTTCAGTCAAAGACGACAGCGGGCAGCCTTGAAGAGGGGCTGACATTGGCCTAAGCCAAAAAGACACCGCTTCAAACAGAAGGTAAAGTTATACAGTACAGGATTAGTATAGTGGAGCAGTTCTGAAGTCATTTCATCATCCTCATGAAGCTCCTTTCGGTTCGGTCACGGCTGTTTCGTGCCACGTCTGTTCTGTCTCTGCTTACCTGATATGACAGTGTTTTTTGGAGCTCATAGAGGAACAAGCTTAAGAGTCAAGTCAAGTCAAGTAGAACTTTATTTGTCCCCGGAAGAGCAATTGGTCGTGCAACAGTAAAAACAGTAATAACGCACAATATCAAAAAACACACATGGCCGTACAGCCATGCTAGCAGCTCTCTGAGACTGCACTTGAGCACAGAGGTGCTTTGAGCTAAACTGTAACATCAGGATGCTATCATGCTGATGTGCAGCAGGTATATTCTTCACCGTGTCATTAGTTTTGCCGGTATTTGGTCGTAAATGAAAATATTGGACACCATAACATTTTTCATGATGATGGCACTCTTGGAGACATGAATGTCTGCACCAAATTTAATTACAATCCATCCAGTAGTTGTTGAGATATTTCACTCACTATCACCAATAAAAATCTCATGGTGGCACCAGAAGAAAAGTCAGGGAATCACCTCGATCATTAGGGTTTATCCTTTGGGAACCAAAAATATCTCTTTTGTAGGTTACCTATCTTTATAATGCCATAAATGTACAGACATTTTATTGGTTCTACAAATTTGTACCAACACAAGACCCAAAGGTTTGTTCTTTTGATTTTTAAAAACTTGCAGTTAATTGAAAGACACAGAAAATTAACATTTAATCAATATGTCATATGTCGTATCAGTGCTTGCTAGCTAGCTCATAATCCTAAGACCCTTTTCCATACACATGTGCCAGCTTGGTTTGACTCGGCGTGTCAGCTAGGTATGGCAAGTATGGTATTTGTTATCATAAACTTTTGTTATGAATTTGTAAAATTAGGTTGTTGGGTCTTCATAAGCAGTAATTTTATACAATTCCTATGTGTCTGAAAGCGAACATGCAACATTAAAATAAAGCAGATACCTGAAAGTACAAACAGCAGGGCAGGAGAGAAATTAAATTTCAAACCTGAGAGATTCAAGCCGCACACACACAGACACTTTTCTAAAAAAGTCTTTCGCTCTGCTCTCCAATCATGAGTTAGGTCTCGCAACACACACACTTCTTTGAAGGCTTCTTTGAAGGGGACACAGTGGATGAGACATCACTGCAATCTGCTTGAAGGAGGGTCAGGCGAAGTTTGGGTGTACACTCTGGGTGTAGTCCAAATCTGGGGTGCAACTTGCCACAGCTTTGCATGTTACACCTAGTAATGGAAATGTAAATTAGCGTGGCATGGTTTGTTTTGGCGTGGCTAAAAGTCCCAATGGAAAAGCCCTCCTAGCTTGTCTATTACTAACCTAGAGCTAACTTGTGAGCTAGTGCTAGTCTTAAATGCCACATCAGTGACTTATAACATACTGTATATATTTAACATGCAAGTCAAGACAGTTATCACTCATCTGTGGAGCTACCAGACACCATCTTGAGCTTGACCTCCAGGCAACTGTTTGATGTCCATCCTTGTATTCATGACTGCAGACTGCACAGATTTAACACTATGTGATCACAATAAATCATACCCTCTTTGCTCATGTGAAATGGAATGAGACATCTGATTGGCTACAGATATTTCGCTTTTGAAAAAAAAAGAAAAGAAAAAAGAAGTAGTTTGTAAATGCAGGTTCAACAGTCTGTGTAAATGTAGCAATATCCAAATATTCCTTAATGAAAATTGTGAATATTAAATATGTACATAATATTACAATGTATGTAAATATTTTTGTGGAAAAAGTAATTCATAACCATGTGGTTAAACGGGCCCACCCACTTGTGTCTCAGTGTTTGACCTATTTATCCCCTGCACATTATGACGGAAAAAGGGACAATGGGTAGTCCACAGAGACACAAGCGGGTGGGCCCTTTTAACCAGCTGGTTCCATGTATATTACAAAAATTACACAAAATACATGTGCGATTCCTGTGGGCAGTCATTAATATCGAGAGCCATCTGACTCCACAAGATAGTGGAATGTTGTGTGGACAGGACAGTCACCTGACCTCAATCCAGCTGAGCAAATAGTCTCCAAAATAAGCAAGGCATGGAGATAGCTGCACTGCAATCCTGGCAGGGTATCACCACAGGATCCCACACTATTCATTTAATATGGATGTAAACACCCTCAAATTAACGCTGAGATTTAGCACAAAAAAAAAAAAAAAAAAAAAAAGTCTAATGTTCTTTTTGTTTTTTAAGAAGTACCGCTTTAACACAGTTACCCATTTATTCAGCTAGTCATGTAATCTTCCTGACCCTGTTCCTGTGAGGTATTCATGGTGACATTTTTGCTGAATCCATACTATGACCTTAATGTTTGCTGTGGTGTACCTGTACACAGGACAGGGAGTGAAGGTCACCATTTTGGCCAGCAGGACGCTCGATTCCCCAGAACAGAGAGGAGAGGAGCTGCAGCAGCAGCCTCTAATCCTCTTTAATTTGTTTTCAGATGGGGCTTTGGAATACCAGCCTGCTCCCTAAGCAGAGATCACATAAGAACGTGGGTTGGGACAGCTGTCTCCTCTTCTGGTGGTTTTTAATACAGGTCTGCAAACCACCCCACCCCACCCTGCAATGAATAATTCTGGTGCTGAGCTGAGTAGTTACTTTATGTGGATTTTAGTACAAAAAAAGGGGGGTGGGGGGATGCAATTCCACATAGTACAAAAGCATGGGTGGGGGTGGAGATGTGTGTTGTTTTTGTTTTTTTCTTCATCAGCAGTCATGTGGCCTCCTCCTCCTCGGCCCTGTACACAAAACAAAGCTTGTAATTGGGTTTGGGTGTGTCTCCTTTCTCCTTTGTTTGACAGTAAAGGTTGAATCGGAAAAGGGAGAAAACGGATGCTTTGCTTGCCTCGCCCGCATGCCCACGCGCCCTCATAGAGGTGAATTGTATCAATGAGTCGAAGAATGTGTTGTCTCCTTTGCGGCACTTCTGATCCAGCAATGTTGGTCAGGGGAAGGCATGATTCTATTGAAGTGATGAAGCACATCTTGAGAGACAGAGGGGGTTTAAAAGCCGCTGAAACAAAGCATGCAGGCAGTAGGTTGGCGATGCAGGCAGGGGGCTGGCAGTCCTTTAATCCTCACCGCAGTGCTGATAAATCGGCATGTGAGTTTCATTTTTATCCCCCTTACCAGTTTGCTTGGCTCTTGAGTGATGAACAAACCCCCACTTGCCTTTGAGGCCTTTTGATGTAATATCCAACCCTGGATTACGCCCTCTGCGCTGGGGCAGCTCGGTGTTGAGGCACTGGGCTAACAGGTGGATGGAGTCAGAGTCCAGTTAGCTTGCAGGCAGGCAGACAGAGCAGGCGGATCACCGGGGAGTGGACAGTAGGATGGTCAGAAAGCTTCAGCAATGCTATGTATCTACTTTTACTTTACTTAATTGGGTGAAAACCCATATAACTGGGGCTTTAGTTTAATACATGTGGTTTTATTGGTCATATGAAGGTTAACACAGGTATATTTCATTGTACCACAGGGTCAGTGGTACAGTGAAATGTGTAGGATGAGAGGAACAGGTCAGCTCAAAGGTCCTGGGTTCAAAATCCCAGATGAGCCACCAATTTGTTATGGCCTGGCTTGGATCTCATTCCAAATAAAGGAAGCACATGTGAGGAATTAATTAACTAAGCAGAAGGATTTTTATTCAACAGTTAGTTTAATAAATGTGATGACAAATTAATGGTGGAGGCTGACCAGATTTAACTTAAGGTTTATACCAAATAAACTACGCAGGAAATCAAAAACTCCAAAGAAACATGATACGGTGACAGGGAAGAGGGAGCCCACAGACTCCCAGGGTGGAGCATGTTTTCCATCCAGGAGCCAGCACACTGAAAAAGAACACAAACAACACAGAAACAACACAACAACAGCAAGCCATGGCAGAGAGGCCCTGGGGCCAAAGAGCAGAAGAAGAATACTAAAGACATAAGAGATCAAATAAGATAAGAAAGAGATTTAAAGAAAAACTGACTTAGATAAATAAAATACAACTCAATACTTTGATAACAATATATACAGCAATACTAATACTAATGTAATACTAATACTATATAAATATGTTGAAATGAGGATTGTGTGTGAGAGTAAAGGTCTTTGCACACCACACATTTTTTCACGCAATTAATTTGCTCATCAATAATATTTTTGAAACCTGCATACAGTCAATGCAACCTTTCACATCAATGATGAAATTTTGCTGAGTGTAATCGGGGTTTTTACTTTTTTGGACCGAGGTAGATATTTCCAAGGTTTTGCTTCCAACATGTTAAGATCTGGCCAATCAAACTGTGTGTTGTTGACAACATCACGTTCAAAAAATATTCAACATGGCGGATCGCTCGTTTCACAGAACCTATTTTGCTGTACTAAAAGAAAAAAAAGACCTACAGAGACGATTTCAAAACCATTGTGTGGAAAGGAAAAGCAAATGAGCTACAATTTAACAACAGTGTGTATATCAAGATTTAACAGTCTACATAAAACATCTTTGTTTAAACTTCAAACTAAGGTACTAAAATCTTGAGTGACAGTAAACAGCAGTGTTACAAAATTATCGCTGTATCAATAAATATCACTTCTGAATATTTGAAATGCTTTTAATATTCATTTTCTGCAGGATCAATACACCACTACCAGCTGTGCTACTATTAACTTCACTTAATTTCTAAGGCCTGTAATTCAAAGGCCTTATCTCAAGAGGAAGAAAAAAAAAACAGAATGTGTCTAAAGGTCTCTCGCCATGTGTTAGCCTTGTTTATTTTTGTTTAC
Organism: Lutjanus campechanus; assembly: GCA_027495735.1. Classification (NCBI taxonomy): domain Eukaryota; kingdom Metazoa; phylum Chordata; class Actinopteri; order Lutjaniformes; family Lutjanidae; genus Lutjanus; species Lutjanus campechanus. Next base: position 17,519 of record JAJHUR010140565.1, on the reverse strand, counting down.
TCATAAAATGTGAAATTTTGTTTCTATATTGTGCATTTTTTCCCCCTGTGGTATTGAAAATGGCATTGAATATTTACATTTTATCAAAGTTAGTAGTTCCAGTATCATGACAACATTAGTATACAAAGTATTGCACAGTAGATATGTCTAGGTCCTTTTTGCACATAGATTAAAAAAGGCATGAATGAGAATAACACTATATAATCTGTTAAATTTAGGATTGTATGCAAGAGAAAAGTAAAGTAATAAGTTTTGCACATTGGATATGTATCAGTCTTGGTACAATAGCAGAGGAGAAGCCGGACGAGGCAGCAGTTTTCTTTCGATTATCACTTTGATCACTCTCTATGACTTGTGAACACAATGCCTGACTGTGACTCTTCCAAAACTATTATGTGCTTATGTGCCACTCTTTGAACTTCCAGTGACAGGCCTGCAGACTGTACAGTGATGAATTTCTTTAGCCCTCACACTTCTCTTGGATTGTCGCAGTCACACCTTGTAAATTACATATTTGACATATCTCAAAAAGTAGAGTAGACTCAAAAAGTAGGACCTAACAAAAAAAAAAAAAAGGTGCTGTTTTTTTTTTCTGTGGGTTTTGTCAGTCCCCTTCCCATCTCTCATTTGTACTTTCATTTACAACATTTCCAAACTGATCCTCTTGCCTCTAAGCTGTATGATGATTGTGTAAGCATAGATTGAAGATTATGCACTCTGGTTTTGCATTGCTTCACGCTCAGCATGCTTTGCCCTTAAAGGAAGTTAGCCAGATGACAGAATCTCTTTTTCTCCATCTTATGTAGCATTGTCTGACTTTAAGAGGGAAAAATATTCTTAGCCGCTGGCTAAAAACGACAAGGACACAACAGCAGGGAGACTCCTTTTTGAAGGCCACTAGAGTTAATAGAAATATATAATACAATAGCAGAAATCAGCTGAGCCACCAACACAGCACTGCAGGTTGTGTTTGTCAGGCAAACTCAATACACTCAGCTGAAGATATCTTAATTGAGGTCACTTTGCCAATAGTTCCTCCTCTTTCTTCCCCCTTTTTGGAACATCAAGGCAAACTGGATCTCCTCTTTTTGGCCCCGACACTAAAATCGTTTGAGAAAAGGAAAAAAAAAATGGCTGCCTGTGGGAGATTGTTTCTGAGGTGGTTGAGTGGGGCTTCAAAGTGCACAAAACACACGAGCACACCAGTGCAGAGATGTTGTGAATAGTCACTGAAATAACATGAAATGGCCTTCTTGTAACGGCAGCAATTCTGCTATGATAAATTGACTCTGCAGTTTATGTTCCCTGCATGCTGGATGCGTTCCTCAAATCTACCCGTTTGACATTCAGAATGGCCATTTCGCCACACTGCCCTCGTCTCCTCCCTCGTTTCCTGCCATTGCTCATGACCTGTGGTGATGCAGGGGTCCACAGATTGAATGCACAAACAGTGATTGATACCCCAGTGAGTCTGTCTCTGGGTTACCGGGACAACTTGCTTCCCCGGTAACGGTATCATGACTTCTTTGAGGCCGTTATTAATATGGCACCCAGGTCCTGTTTACCTTATTAAAAACAGATTGGAATATCTATTTCCAAGGCTCTGTGACATTTCATTCCTCTGAGCTTGAGATTTGTTTGTTGGATTTATTATTAAGTAATGGAAAAAATACAAACAAACTGCTGGGTAGCTTTTAGGAACACCTTCAGATCATTTTGTAGATTGTTTGTACAGGTGCTGATGCATTCTAGATTATTTTTTTATGATTTTAAATGAACACAAACATCACCCTGTTTTTTTTTTTTCTGTATTTCATATTTCAGTTGTGATATTAATTCCTGTAAACCAACACACACGCACGTACAGGGTGGGTGTACATTGTGGGAAAAAAACAAACAAAAAAACTTTATTAAAACTTTATTAAATTTTAAGTCAGTGTCTGTCTCAAAACTTAAGTCAACTGAATGTGTAATTTCATTATGATTCAAAGCAACCTTTTCTAGTCAAACAAACTTGATTAAAAGAAGGGTCTCAGGAGAGTTTTACTTCTCATGCAATGCATGCTGGGAGGTCTGCTAATATGCTGATCATGCTTCTTTACAAACTTAATTGAATTCTGTACAGTAGATTCATTCAGCTCATCATTTCAAGATAGAAGAACTCGTGCTTATGATTTCTGGTGTATTCTGAAAACAAAAATGAGTTAAATTAACTTGAATGAATAAAACTCTTATAATTACATTAAGTTAATGAGAAAAGATTAGCTGAATCCACTAAATTCCTGTATGATTTTTACAGTGTAGCATTGTTACTGTTTGTATTTTTCACTTCAGTGTGTTCAACAACAACTCTATATTAAAAAAAATAATTCTAAAACTCAAAGATTCAAATTTATTTAAAGAAGAAAAGTAAATTATCTCAACAAAAGCTCAAAACTTAAAAAGCTATTGTATTGCAAGTTGCCTTGAAGTTTTGAAATATGTCTTTTTTTCATTTTTACAGCGTACTACATGTTTGTATGCCTGTGTGTGTTTGTGTGTTTTTGTGTGCAAGTATCGCTAAAATTTGCAAAGTGACTCCCGCTCAGGTCCAAATGTGTTTACTTCATGTAAAACGCCCACACTCATTGTACCAGAGGCTTTTACGGAAATGGGAATAAAGAAAAGCGAACAGAATCATAAAATGCTATTTGAAAAATTACTTTTTGGAGGGGTTGAGGAAGCATTTGGGAACATGTTTTCTGTTTCTACTGCAGGTGTCCACTTAATTTTTCAGGCAAAATAAACGTTTTGGAGCAGAACAGGCAGCTTGCAGTCACTTTCCACTTCAGTTCATGTCTGCAGCTGATTTACTTATTCCAGATATGTTAGATAGAACATTATAAGCGCTTTTTTCTCTCATACCACCTATCTCCAACTTGTGTTCAAGTGTTACTTATTATACAGTCTATAAAAACATGCCATTTTCTATTGACTCCTGGCAACAAACACACAATGAACTGCTTCCTGCAAATGCCCTTCCAAATTCAACATAACAGTCTTATGAAAACTCAATAATATTTCAATAAGGCTACAAAATCCAAATATTCCATGGACAGCAACTGCACCATCAGCTCGACAGACCCACATTTACCTCATTACCTCCTATATTTACCTCCTGACTCTTCCTTGTTTTTGAAAGCTTGGACAGATCCACGGTCTGGTGTGTCACCCTGCAGGCAGCGCTGTGCCAGAGGGCTCCGCTTGCTCACTGTGCTGCGTGCACCACAGCAGAGCCTCGCAAGTTAAAGGTTCAAGAGATGCAAGTGTTCTTTAAACAAACAAGTTTTTTGTTCACTGCAACTGTAAGGGGAGAGAGCTGAGAACGAATGCAGCTCTGGTGGACAGTTCACTCATTTTTAGGTGAAAGGAACATCAGTGGGACAGGCAGACAATGGCTGACGCTACAATATTGCCTCATGAGTGCCACATTTGCATTTGCAAAAAAAAAGTGCAACTCTGAGGCCAGAAAGGGGCATAGAAGTTGAGGGGGGGAAACCTGTTATTAAAAACTTCTTATCGTGTCCGAACACATTTTCACCACTTCACCGAGTATCTTTCACATACTTTTGCAGATGCATGACTTTTTGAGTGCAGCTGTTTTGAAAAAGCAGAGATACAGCCCTCCCTGAGCAGAGTTTGGTTGATTTTCCCCTCAAATTATTGAGATTGGCAGGCACAGAACAATGATAACAAATCATTTCCAGCTGCAATAATGAAGCCAGAAGGCAGATGGATCTATATTTAGCCAGCAGGAACGGTGCAGGTTTGCAATATCCTCTGAAAAACCAAAAATCCATTTTATTCTACTGACATATCGTACGGTTTGCTGTATTCTCATAAAATTCACCAGATATGTCATTATAATGAATCTCTTTAGCTATAGCGAGAGGGAGGTTGCTATTAGAGTACAGAATCACTTCAGCACCATTTACAGCATCATTGGCTTTGTGTGCACTGATCCAAAAGCATTGAAGAAAGACTCGGTCGTCCCCTTTAACAAAACAAGACTATAGGTGACACTCTATAGCAAGATTAAATGAATTATCATGAACTCATACATGACTTCATGCATGAAAAGCATTAATTCAGTCATTCATTGCTTCATGAACTGTCAGAATCTCATCCATGACTTCATGCAAGAATAATAATAATTAAACATAATTTTCTTTATGTTTAGGTAAATCTGCAGTGCACTTTTATTCTGTTGAATTCCAAGTGTGGTAATAGAGTCCAAATTTTCTTCACGAATAGTTGAAAACAATTAATTAATGTGTTAATAAGTTAAGTAATATGATACAAAATTGTTTTTTTGGTTTTTATTTTAAGAATTCTACTGACACATAAGTAATGTGAAACATTAATTCATGAAGCACAAAAAGAGCAGGCAGACAGACAGACAGACAAACACTCAAAGCAGCTGCTCTTGTCAACCTGTCTTTATGTGACAAATGCCTCCACCAAACAAAACAATGTCAAATGTGGTGCAGTAACGGCCATTTCTGCACTAACAAAAAAACACAGACCAAACCAAACCACGAGAAAACCTGAGCTCCAGAGGAATGATACACAAAATATAGATTACCGGGTTAATGAAGTTTTAATCAGTTAAATTCTTAACAACTATTAGTTGATTAATCGTAAACCTCCTTGATTTGGAAAAATACAAAAGAAAATGTGTATATATCATGAATGCAACAAATAGTTTATACATGTTTTCACAATTAAGCTGTTATTCATCTGTCTCAAAGATGGGCAGGTCACCACTTTATCTGAAGGGCCACAAACATGATGATCAATGAAAAAGTCATGTTTAGTTAGTAACAACACTTGAAGCATAGCCTGATCAATACTGGATCTTTGGGGCTGATACCAATATTAGAGAGTGAGAAAATTCCGATATTGATAAGTCAGATGATATTGTTTATTTATATACGTATAGAAAATCCCAAATCAGGGCACTGACACAGTCAATTTTAAATGATGTTTTTAAGTAGTTATAAATAACTCTAAATAAAAAAAAAACACAAATAGAACAAGAATCAAAAATATATAAAATGCTGCACATAAAAGAAAAAAATAAAAACAATCTGTATTATGTTCTGTAAATACATGTTGGACGATATATACCATGATAGACAGATATAGCTTTGCTAGATCAAACCGATTGGAATTCAACAGAATACATGTGCATTTCTGTGACTGGTCAGGTTTTTTACCTGCAGAAGACATGAACATCATAACAACTCTCTAGCTGTTGTGTTAATCAACATATTGCTCTCATTCTAAGTCATGCACATGATGCTGTTAATTCGCACATTCCTGATACTTCTTGAAGTACTACATAAAGTACTGCATGTTGATTCACACCTGAAGTCATGTATGAATTCATGGTAATTCATGTACCCTTAATATAAACTATATTTTTTCTGTAGTTTAAGATCAAGTTAAAGTGACCTGATTTTTTTGTTTTCAGTTGTTTTACTTCCAGCCAACAGAGTTTGTCCTTGATTCTGTAGTTGTCAGGGCTCATTGTTCAGAATGTAAAGTTGCTTTTATTTGGCTGTCATGCCCAAAAAAAAAAAAAGCTTTATTCTCCTCTTTTCACCATTTTCTTTTCATCCTCTGTTCTAAAAATCATACCTGTCATCCCGTGAGTTTTACGTTTTAGTGCCTCCGCTGGCATCTCACGGCCACAAAGTGAAATTTTCACATATTGTCACGCCATCAAATATGCCTGTTGTAATCCCCGCTCGGTGATAAAATGCAGTACTCTGCGGACTGCAGAGCATCCTTGCCAAGTGTTTAGCACTGGTGCCGAGAGCAGAGTGCTGCATTGGTCTTTTTTTTTTTTTTTTTTTAAAGTTACTCATCTTTCCCCCTGTTTGTCATACACGCTCCAGGAAAGTGAATAAACAAATGCATGGTAAACTCCCCACACTGATTATATCAGACATTACAAATCTCCAGAGGAAGCGCACAAGCTAATGGCACATTTATCCCTGTACATACACATTCCCGGTTGGATAATCTACACCAGTCATGGCTGTGTGTGTCATTTTTCCTGATGCTGTGGCCATGGAAGGTCTGTTACTCCGTCTCCCCGGGGGGCGCTTGCACTGCACAGCGGTGGTCATCCTCTGTCTTTATCACGACAGCCCTGTGTGGCTGCTGTTCATCTCCCAAACATGTATTTTTAATGTACAGTGTGAAAACTCATCCAGAAATTTAGTGTGGTCACCTAATCTTTTCTAATTAACTTAAAGGTTAAGTGTGTAGCATTTAGGAGGGCAATGTAAGATAATATTCATGTAATTTTTTCATTAGTGTATCATCATCTGAAAATAAGAACCAGGATTAATCTACAATTTCCACAGTAGCCCAGAATGGACAAACACAACACCGGCTTTAGATATGTCCTTCTGTGTTTTTTGTGAATTTCATTACCACTGTAGTTTCTCCTACACTCTCCAGGCCAAGTTTGTTGAAATCTGCTATTTCAGCACTAGATGCCACTAAATCCAACACACTGGTCCTGTGATATAAATATATGTTTATTCAAGTTAATTAAACTTAAATTTTCTAATATTTATTTTAAGAACACTTCGGAACTTATAAATACGCGTTCTTCTAACTTTAAGTCTTTTGTCAAAAAAGATGAGTTGAATGAGGACGCTGTACACTGTGTGTCTCAAACGTACGCCATGGTTTCTTGTTCTCAAAATAATGAAAACACTGTGAGCCATGATGAAGGTTTGTACTGAATTACACTCGGTAAAAAAAACTTAAAGTTGACAAAGTTCATCTCAAGGCAACTGCCTTCACTAGATTTTTGAGTTCTGAATGAACAGTTCTGGAACAAAGTGGCTCCAACAGCTGCAGCGGTGAGTTCTTTGATTCAAATTAAGAAAATGAAAAAGAAAATCTAATTTGTTGGCAACGTTCGTAAGTGTGACTGAGTTGTTGGTTCAACTTGGGTACGACTGTATTCATTTCATTTCATTTCATTTCATTTCATTTCATTTCATTCATTGTTTAACTGGCTAGTTTTTCTAAATCACTACAAAATTACCTTTAACTTGTCCTTTCAAAGTCAGTCAACTTAAAATTTTAAGGCAGCCCTGTTACTAACTTTTTAAGTTAAAGCAAATTGTTTTTTTCAGTGTATTGACTGGGGAAGAAAAAGGCTTGTTAACCGTTTTTTTTTTTTTCTTTTTTTTTTAAATATAAATGACATGTTTTACATGTTTTTTAACAGGATTTGTGTTCCTGGGGGTCATGAAAGTCACCCAGCATTTAAATGAATAGCTTCAATTCAACTAAGGGAAAATAAGGTAAAGCTTTAATTTGCATTTCTAATTGATGGCAGAGGAACACTAATACGGGGATTGAAAATGAAGAGTGGGATACAGAGGGATCAGAGATTCATTGCGTTCTAGTTGGCCAGCAAACTGGCGGTGACATACACACCGCTGCATCTGACTAACTCCACGTGGGCTGGCTGGCTGCATTTCCTCCCTGGCTCCAACTCTTCTCACCAATGACATGGTAATGCCACATGCCTAAGGCCTTTCAGAATGAGGGCCCGCTGATAGGGTTCCTCGTGATTGCTATCCACTATAGCAGTGCGGGCTTGTGGGAGGGCAGTGGATTACAACGGACGTGTGCTGACACTCTTGAAGCTGAAGCATGTCATTAAACAGTAAATCACTCTGATTGAAAAACGCATCAGCTCCCGGCTTTCTGTTTACAAAAGAAGACCTTCTCCACAGGCGCAGATTGTGCTCTTAGCCAGAATAAATCAACAACCAGTCATCCAGATTCTCCTTTGGTGTAACGCTTCCTGAGCTCAGCCCGCATGTACGGTTACAAATCACTACCTTGAGATGCGTGTTGACTTTGTTGAACATTCTTCACCGCAGCGTTCAATCAACCGCAGTGACTGTCTACACTGTTACTTTGTTGAAGGTGATGCAGTGATAAGAGCAACACTTTTCAGTTCTTAATACACCTTTAATCTAATTGTAACACCTTAATTCTTTCAGCACTACAAATATGAAGGCGTACCAGTTAAATAAGTGAATACAAACTGTCTGGAGAGCTAACATTTTACAGGAATGGATCAAATCATTTGGAGTTAAATATTGATCTATTCTGTGCATTGTTGTGTCTATACATCTGTGCAGGGTTTGGAAGATTACTTTAACGTGTAGTGAGTAACCTATAATCCAGTTATCACAATATTAAATATACATGATTTGATTACTTTTGTTTATGTTTTGTGTTCATTGTGATGTGACCTTTTTGTTTTGGTCTCAGTAAGGACACAAACAGCAGTGTTTGGAATCAGCTGCAGCTGTCTGCTCGATATATTTTTTATTTATTTATTTTTTTGTGTGTTAGAGAGACCTGGAAGGACACTGTCAGAAAAGTCAAGCTGACTGAAGATAAATGCATGGCCAGGTTTTTGTCGGAAATCCTGCTGTGACTTAAGCCCTTTAATTCTTGATATATTCTTCAGGCAATAGAGGGCTGATTTTGTAATTATGTTTATGTGGCTGTTGAAATTCATGTCTGACTCAATGACCACACCAAGCTTTCTGGCTTGGTTTGTGGTTTCTAGCATAACCGATTGTTTAACTGAAGAAAATTCTGGCACATCAATCATTGATTTGTTCAATGATACTGCTGAGTGTGACTATGGGATTATACTCCCCTAGTGATATAGTTAGGTAGATTTGTATGTTTTTTGCATAATTATGGTACATAATTTGCTGTTTACTGTAATCTGAACTAATGGGGGCATGTAGATAATGAACAGAAGAGGCCCCAGGATTGAGCCTTGGGGAACTCCACAGGTCTCAAGGACTCAAACCACTTTAGTGCCATGCCAGAAAATCCCACTTGGTTTTCTGGTCAGTTAAATAATATGTTGTGGTCGACTGTGTTGAATGCACCCCTGAGATCCAGTAATACCAAGACTGAAATTCCACCACTGTCTGTTTTTAAGTGGATGTCACTTAAGGAGCGGTCTCAGTGCTGTGGTGTGGTTGAAACTCTTACTAGAAGACATCAAAACGTTTGTTTTGTGTCAAGTGTACAGCAGCTAACGTTAGCAGTTGGTCTTACCTTTAAATATTCTTGGATGATGACAACATTTTCCCAATGGGATGCATAACTTGTGCTGTACTGCGAGTTGGTTCCCCATTTCTGATTTAAATATATAATATTAATATATTTAAATGATGAAAATTTTCACTAGAAGCCATGATAATGAATTGGTAACTGTAAGATTAGCTGTTTTAACGCAAAAGTGTTGTTGTGAAACTCATGATGTGCTGTAATGTGTGTAAATGGCAGTATATTGTCATTTATTTGAAAATGCATTTTAAACTAGTAATGCTGTTCATAAACCCCATGTACTGGTAATCTCATTACCTTTTTTCTGTAACTGTAATAGAATACAGTTAGCCTTATTTTGCATCCTATTAAATAAGTCTGTTACATGTAATCTGTTTCTCTCCAAACCTGCATCTGTGCATGTTGTCTCCTGGTAGGAAATAATCAAGTCTAGTTACTATAAAAGAAAATGTCAGCTTCTTTACAGCGCTGTTTTGGTAGTTTTTGGCCATCATTTTTGGTTATGACACCATGACAGTTGTGAAATCTTTGGGTTGCAGCAACACAGGTAGACACAGCTTTCCAACAGAGACCAATAAGGCAACACAAGCTGTCAAACAAATCGCTTGTGAGCATCCTCCGAGCACTCGGCTTGTAAAGCTCTGACTACTCTACCACAGAAGCCACATGGCCGCATCTCAGCAAGACTGAAAGGAATTAGGCACAAAATAACAAAAATAAGACAAAGGTTGCAAAACAGATGGAGTTTACTTGAAAATAAATGTGCGATTGATTCCAGTATTTGTAAATAAAACATAAAAGTACAAAGGTTTGCACACATTCTCTGGGAAAAAAAACAACATGACTTTATGAGCCAAAAAACTGGCTAAGTATAAAGTTAAAGCCAATGAAGGTAGTTGAGTACCATCTGTCATAATTGTTTTTTTACGACAAAACACATGAAAAACATTTGCTTTAATGCTGCACAGCAATCAAGTCCCTGACTATTTCTCACATGGTTCAAATTTACAAGAACCTACTGCTACAGTCCTCTGACAAACCTGCTGATATCACTGTTTCTTTTGTTCTTTAACTTTCTGACAAGAATTTCAGAGGTGACTTTTTTGCCCCTATTATCTTTATTAACCTTTATTAAAGTTCTACGAAATAAAACAATGAGACTGTAAAGGTATTTCTACAAATGTGCCTGGCTCTTCAAGAGCTTTAATAGCCGCTAAGATCCTCACTTAGAGAATATTTTTTATTGAGAATAATGTGAATATAACATGTTCCATTTACATAATCTATACTCCTGTTTGCCTTAGGCTCTGGACTTCAGCATTTTTCAGAGGGGACCTGCTGACCATCGACTAAAAGCAAAGATTACAAATGGAGAGGTTATCGTTGGCAAAACATATGAAGCATTAATATGTCGTCGTTGGGTTTTCCAAAGAGCCTCTCCTCCCATTAACGGCCCATCACTCGCTCACTTGCCTCAGTCTCCTGCCTTCAAATTAGTCACCTGGCTTTAGCAGAGCAGTTAATAGCTGAATGTATTGATCACCACATGCGTCCACATTGCTGATTTTCATTTGTCAGGGGGTAAACAGTTACACTGGGAATATTACACGTCTTTAACCTTAATCCTACTGACTGGAGAACCCACTGACTCCAAAGGTATATTTTTTCACGTGTCATTCCAATTTTTCACGACTTTGCCAATCAATTTGTTTGTGATGACTCCATAATACTGCTTCTGTTAAGAAACACAGGTTTTGGTTTGTACTTTCAGATACCTGCATTGTTTTACCGTTTCATATTCACTTTCATATTCGTCGGTGTTATATTAAGTTACTGCCAATGAATTGTGAAGAATTTAAGGAACGAGTGTGTTTATCCCAGAGACGTATATGAACGGTTTATCCCCACAGTTTTACAGCCGCTTGACTTGAGCGTCCTCAAGCTCATCTTCAGGACATACCTTCAAGTGGATGGCCCCGTAATTGAAATGCAAACCCCTGCTGTGCTGGGCTGATGTGCCGAGTCAAACCATTTTGAGCCGGACCAGCTCTGTGTGCTGGCCACGGCAGTCCTTGTATGGCTTAATACTCAATATGCAAAAAAAAAGTGTGTCAGTATCATCAGAGACTCTGCCCTCTGTCTGTATTTCCTTATTCTGTCATGTTTTGCTGAACTCGCGATGCTTCTGGGCTTCAGCCCGTTTGACAGTGGCGTGTAGCCCCGAGCGTGCAGGTTTTGAGATCGTAACTCTGTAAACACTGAGTGACCGATGAAGGTGGCATTGCATTCTTTTCTCTGCTGAGGCTTCCGAAAGAGTCACACATAAACACACAGGCACAGGCAGAGCAGACTGAGGATCACTTTGGCTGTATTCACGCAAAACGTTGTTGTGTAGAGGCGTGGCCGTGTCTATTGGTATTTCTCTGATTCACTGCTTTGTTATCACTGCGTTTACAAACAGTAATGCAGATTCTACTTTTAAATATGTTGGGATGAAGGTTAATTTCAGACGTTTTTTCCAAGAGTGCTGAAATTCTTTGTTTGCTGACACGAACAAAAATATCGATACAGTACGCTTCATTGCAGTCACGGTATTGTGTCTTTAGAGTCAGAGTAAAAATGATTCAACATTATTCTGTGACCTTGCAATGACTTTAAAACAAAATATATAGATATATTTTTGCACACATGCTTTCATTTGTGGAAGTGCTCATGTTTAAATGTGTTTTAGGCACTGCAAATCAGCTGTGTTTGTTTACACTGCTTAGGGGCACAGATGAGGAAGAGAGCTGAGAAAGTCAGCCATCCATTTTTCTCATATATTTAGTTGCAGTGACATCTAAGCAAAGGTAGGCCATGGCCATAAATCACAGAGCACAATAACAGGCACATTTTGGGCCGGTCCATCATTGGCTGCGTTTTGTTTTCTCATTGCATCTTGGCAAATTGCTGTTATTAATGGGAGAAAGCATAGTTTGCAGCCCTCATTAGATGTTGTTCCAACAGCGCCTCTGATGGATTAAGACAGGCTGGAGGCCTTGTCTGCCTCTACAACCAGCTAATATGAGCCAATTAAATGCCACGCACTCTCTGGCCACTCCACACTTGCTTATGTGCTCTTACACGATATCCAAGCATTCCGCTTCATGGCCAAATAGATTATAGTTTCAAGACAAGAAGATTTATTTTAAAGATTTTCTGCAGAACCCTGTGCTTACTCTCACATTCCATGATAATAAATTATGTCCCTTTAAAGTAGTTGGTTTCTCTGAGGATGCTGAACATTTTCCTTTGATCAAGTACGTTTTAAATCTTCATCCACATTTTTTATTAATCTCTCCTCTCAGTAATTGGAGCGATTTGTGACACAAGCTCTGCAAGGTGTAGACGTGAGAGTCACAGTTGTGTTAGATTTCAAGGTAACGTCATCCCAGCAGAGGGTCTGATTCATATAGAAGAGGCTTATAGGTGGGAGGCTGTGAGCACTATATAAATATACCTGGGGCTTCCTTCGAATGCAGGGCTTATAACTGGCAGGATCGATACTGTGCAGCGCGCGCATGAAAACAGAATCCAAGTGTCTCTGTCTGCTGAATTTAAGCTCAGCTAAAGTGAAGGTGTTCACCGTGCCAGACATAACTTGTTAGAGTTTACTGAATATATCCAGCACGACACTTAAGTCATATTTCCTTAAAAGGCTCAAGATGTCATTTATTCAAACAATATACACACGAGTAAATGTTATGAATTTCAGAAAATTTGCGGGGGCAATTGTTTTTTATCTCTTTCAAGGGAAAAATAGAAAAAATGAAAAACACTGCTGTGTAATGTATGGATTCCTATTTTTGTTGGTTCAAAGAAAAATCACTTCTCCCCCTGACAGTTCAAATATTTTGTATAACACTCTGAAGTAAAAAAGCAGTAAAGTAAAGCTTTCACAAAATATGCACGACATAAATTAATTTAAAGTTCCCATGAAACAGCTAGCATAGTTTTTATTGCTTACATGTTTCCTGTAAATCAGGCAACCAAAGAGGGACTTGCTGCAGACATTGATAGGCGTTTACAGTAGCCAATACTCTGTACATTATGCCTATAGATGTGTGATAAGGAACTAGATAGTGTGTGGAAAGATGGCGCCCATTCAGTCCAATAAAAGTTGTTTGCCTGGTGCATAAGCAAAAAAAAACTCTTCTAGTTTCCAGGTTTACTTCCTGGTTATACAGCCCATTGAATATGCGCAGTAGTGTTTACCCCTTTGCCCCCCACCCATGAGTTCCCACTCTCCTCATAGACTTTACATTGTGATGACATTACAGATTTCAAAATGCTGTTTTCATCTCGAGGAAAGTTTTACAAATTTAAAACCTCCATGGATCAAAAATCTATAATAGAAATTGTCTGATGTTCGAGGTGTCCTCTCAGCACCTTTACACATATCTCTTTTATAATGGTGGCTTATGGGGGCGAAATGCTTTTTGAGCTGGTGGGGAATTTTTCATTGCAATACCACAAGTTCACAGTGAAAAAAGTTTGCAGCAGTGCCCTGTCTCTTTCCAGTTAAGTGTCTGATTATGTTGCTTGCTAACAGTTATGATTAGCTACTTTAGCAACAAGTCAGCTAAAGCTATTTTGTCCATCAGCAAGGCTCAGTAATTAAATCACTGAAAGTCGAAGCTGAGCAGCCAGAAGACATGAGAGGGGAAGCCAGAGAATATTTTCTCTGCAAAATATGATTGAGTTTCACCTAAATCAGTGAATCAAGTTAAAGAATAAAGTTGTGCTTTTGCACAGTAAGGCCTGCTCCCAAGAAACACTATTTCAAAGTTGGCCCCTACAAAATGACTGATTTTTTTTGTCATTGTAGGGTCAAATTCTGGTGTATAGGTGACATATAACACAGTATCTATATTAAAAAAAAGACTTCATAGGGACTTTAAAGCTGCTGGTTTTGTTTATTTTAGTTGGGCTTGTAACGTGGAGCATAATAAAAGCAAGTGTCGTCTTTTCGATTATGATCAAAATTTAAATATGTTTAAATTGTGGAAGACTGTGATAAAGTGCAGAAGAATTGTGGTGTATGTTCTACATTTAATTAAAGGAGCATCTCTGCTGGTTGAAGAAACTAATAACCTGCCACATTTCTTGTGAAAGCCTGCACAGCAGATTAAATGTTGATTTTTCAGTTGCGAGTTGACAAAGGCTGATTGGAGACTTGTGTCCACTCAGAGCTGATACGGCTTCGGGGCAGCTGTCTAAACGATCATAAGTGTTGAATTATCTCTGATGGGTGACGACTCGCATAAACACTTGCACAGTGTTGATTTTTACGCTCAGAGTTGAATTAACGCTGGAGTTTTTTTTCGCTGTGTGGATGTGGCCCGTATTAGCCCGCGTTTTAACAGGGGCATCAGGCATAACAAGAGATATTGCTTTGTTGGAACACTTTCAACACAGAATTGGCAAATAAAATGTGTCTAATTTATGAAGTCATTTGGATGGCATTCGATGGATATTGAATTGCGTGGGAATTATGCCCTCATGTCTTGGTATGTGCAGCCTGCAACTGCTCCAGTTTCTCGTAGGGATTATTTGAAATGTGAACTTCCCTGGCACGAGTGCATAACCCATGTAATTTGCTCTTTTAAAAATTCCTCATCCCTCCCCACACGCTCCGCAGCATTTTCCTGTCATTGGCTATGCTATATTTTCCTCTGTGCCACATAGTCAATGAATTGTTCACAATTAATCTCTGCAGCCACACAAGCAGACCACCTAGCTCCTTGTATTGTATTCTTCATATTGTGTGAATAATGTGCCAGAATGACTTGCAGTCTTTGAAATAAGGGTTCCTAAAGGGTTCTTCCTGAAGGGCTGAGGCTTTACCTTCAGAAGACCCCTCTTTTGAAGAAAGGGTTCTTTGTAAGACTAAGTGTTCCATTAAGAACCCTTTGTGGAAGAAAGAGTTCTTTGAGGTTTGTTGAAGGGGTGTTTAAAGATGTTTTCTCAGTGTAAACATTGGTACATGTATCATAGATTGTTAAAATGATGGACGATGATATTTTTGCCTCATCTGTAGAAAAATATTGTTCTTTGTAGAACCCTCAGAAGACAACAGGGCTATAAGTGAAACCCTTATAAAATGTGTTGGTTTTTTTTTGTTTTTTTTCTACATGACACCCTTGTATATACAAGAGTGTCATGTAGAACCCATGTAGAACCCAATCAGGGTGTTTCATATACCAAGACCCCATTCATATTCCAGGGGTTTTGTGTAGAACCCACCAAAGGTGTTGTACTCAGAACCCTTTTATACTCCAATGGTTTCATACATACATACAAACCCTTGGAATATGAATGGGGTCTTGGTAGAACATGGTAGAATGAATGGGGTCTTGGTAGAACACCTCGGGTGAGTTCTACATGAAATCCTTGGAAATATAGGAGTTCTTGGTAGAGCAGTCTGAGTGGGTTCTACATGAAACCCTTGTAATATAAAAGTGTTCTTGGTAGAACACCCTGGATTGGTTCTAGATGAAAGCAATAGAATATAAAAGGGTTTCTAGTTGAGCCCCTTAGGTGGGTTCTTGTTAGCACCCTTGGAAGCTGGAAAGGTTTTAAATACAACCCCCTGAAACCCTAGAAGAGTTCTCTGTACCTCTCAGGCTCTAGGTAGAACCTTTCACAGATGGATCTAGGTGTAACCCTTTATGTTGGGTTGCAAGTAGAACCCTGCAATGGTTCCTGGTGGAACTACAAGCTGGAAAAACCCAGTGGTTCTAGTTAGCACTTCTATTTCTGTATCTTTAATTCTGTTTACAAGTCTAAGGATGGTCCGCATATGCATAGACTGGAAAGCACATCCTGAATTTGGGAGAATTTTTTTTTTTACAACCTCTAACTGAATCTGTCCTTCAAGGCGAGGCACACATTCATCCCCCAGTGAGTGAGTAACACAGTGTTCCACACACTCAGTTGACTTTTTTTCCCCTTGTAATATGCATTTCCAGCACCTCTGTGGAAAACTCACAGAGAGACATTTACAAGGCCAGGCTGCTCCTCTTGTGGGTTTGTAGTAAGTGGTTAGGATTTTCTCTAAGAGCATCAGCTCTGTGTTAATGACATGCAGTCTCCGGAAAGGTTTATCCATTCAATTTGACTCTAAAGAGAAGATCTCTTCAGCCAGCTGATTAAATTAAGATTCTTTAATAAGCATATCTAGGTGCACTGACACGAAAGACGGGCCGATCTGTGTCTACCAATGCAGATAACCCAGACTATCTATTTTAACGACGACTAACGCTGAATTTCTGCACTGTAATGTCTCTCAGTTACGAAGCTGTTTGCTGGTGATAATTCACTTCTTTGCTGCTTGTAATTTGCCGCGCCACACAGATCCACAGCTGTATTTGTGTAGTCATGTGAGAAGTCCGCCATGTGCACGTTTCTCATTCACAGTACGTCCAGTTTACTGTATTCCTTTGAATTATTCAGTAAAGTCTTATTCTTTTTCGACGCTCTCCTAAATATTATGTAAACCCAGGTAATTCTGAAAATCCGTGTTTATCTGATGCAGCATTCTGTGCGAGAGCAACAAAATGTGTTCTACTGTTAGCTGTGTAGACACAGATTCTTAGATAGAAGGTCTTGCAAAGGACAAACAGTCTCTCTATACAGTGTTCTCACTGTAACCTAACAAGGGAGAAACATGCACACTTCAGCAGTATTGCAGAGATGCAAGTGAATAAGGGTGCTTCACTGTCTGTGGATATAGTCTTTAGGCCACTTATGACCTAACAGGCTAACAATGAGCAACCAAATGAATTAACGGGTATGTGCAATCATAATATTAAAGGCTAATAGAAGAGAATAGCACCTGAGCTGTTGGATTTTCTTTGATCACACAGGCATTTTTTCTTACTGTACCTATTAGGTACTTCTATGACTGAACATTACTGCATCTATGTGGGAGGAGAAGCTCACCAGGGGGTGTATCACTAACAGTCAGCGGGAATACAGCAATTCGTTGTAAAGATTTGCATGGATTTACACAAACACCACGTCAGAGGTGAACAACGCTGTCACGTTTTGTGATATTCTGTTTTATTTAAACTTTGACAATGAACAGACGCTTTTAAAACACCATCAACCCATTTAAGGGCTTATACGTCTTGTGATTTGACTTTGATACAAACCCCTCAAGCTGTAAAAACTCAAACATGACATATTTTCCATTTTAATTACCAATAAAGTACAAGTAGCTGCTGTGAGAATGAAAGTAATTTAACATAAAACTGTCAGTATGCTTTGTGACACACATATTGCGGATTGTTGAGGCA
>JAJHUR010140564.1:8533-37061 GCA_027495735.1 Lutjanus campechanus | reverse complement strand
CGAGTATTTCAACTTGCCATGTTTCCTTGATTTGTGAAGACATATCATGGTCATTTTATGATAAATTACAGTAAATATAAAACAGGTTTCCCTTTTGATCGATAATCAAAGCAGTTCAGTAATTCAGTTTTTTTATGTTTTGCAGCGTTGAGCAACTGAGTTTCTAGGTTTATGAGCTCAACATGGCATTTAACTTACCCCGGGCAAGTGGGCAGTCCTCATTGTTGACTCCTGTGGGGGCAAGGGAAGCTGGGGAAAAGGAGATAACAGAACAGCAGCGCTGTTCAACAGCTGTAAAAATGAGGAAAATTGCTAAATCAATCTGCAATTGATAACTTTCAAAGAGCTGATTGGACCATTATTAGCAGTAGAAATTTGTCCTCTCTTCTGCAGAGCAGCACTGCATTGCACTGTTACATTTTGTTACATTAACAAATGTGTTTTTGGAGGGAGCATTTTGTTGGAAGAGCTGATGGCAGAGCATGGAAGTGCCTAATTAGGCTGCTGTCCAGGAGGCTGTAGTGTGTGTGAGAAACGCCCCGTCTCTGGCATTTAATCTAAGCCTGTCACATCCACTTTGCCTCCCCCTCAGCCCCCAGAAGCACTCCGAGCACATGGCTGAGGGGACACCTGAATGCATCGCTGTAATTTTCTCTTTGCGGGATTCGCGGTGATATGCCTCTCACATGACACTGGCTGATGCTCCTCCGGGCTGAACCCTGCTTTGCTTATGAAATAATGAATGAAGAACCGCGGTACGCTGGGACCAGCAGTCTGCTTTGGTGTGTTTTTGTGTTTGTGTGTGTGTGTGTGTGTAAAATAGAAGTGAAAGAGAAGACACTATGACAGGTAGAGAATCAGTTATAATTGGACAAAACAAACAATGATGGCGACCCAATAATTATTTCTCACACAGTTTTGTTGTGCCAACTGACAGACTTGTAAATTGAATTGTCTTCTATTGATTGCGACATATCAATGAGACATAGAATGAAGACAACACAAAACTGCGGAGACAAACGCGGCGTCAAACAGGGGGGTGTGGCTGACAGGCCGAGAAAAACAATGAGCGGTTTGATGAGATGCTTGAGACAAATTTGTCAAATCATGCACATGTAATGTTTGTTTTTCAGCAGCAAGATGAACAACAGAAAGGGGTCATGGTTTGGTGCTGGTTTTAAAGGGTTGATCCACATAAATTACTAAAAACTAACAAACAAACAAACAAACAAACAAACAAAAAAGAGAGATCTTTTCCTGAGATATCTGCCAACCCCCCAGAACAATAGAGGATTTCTTTTTTTGGTGTTCACAGCACTGAAAAATTAAATTTTAAAAAATTCATCTCTTTCCAGAATTACATGGCCACATTTCTGTGGATAATCTGCAGCTGGATATGAATATTGTTCACTGCAGCTTCTTTTCCATGAAAGAGATATTCCCTGTGAAAACCGTTGACACTAAGGTCCATGTTTTTATTGAAACTATAGGTGCCACTTATGAACCACATATGACATCCCATATAAATAAATTGCCTATCTAAAAACAGTAGTGGATATTTTTTTTTGTTATTTTGCATTTAACTGATAAATGAACTATGATACTGGGCTTCAAAATCAATGTTGCGTGTTGTTTTCAAGTGAACAGGTCATTAAACCCAAATCTTTAAACAAATATTGACTGTGGTGGTTCATTCTTGAAGAATTATCAAACTCCCATCCACTGAGGATGTGATTGCGGTTTCTTAATTGTGAAGTGTTTAATGTATATTGTGTATATAGTTTCAACTGTGATGAGATACTACAGGAATAGTTTTGGGATAAACGCTTATTAAGCGCTGAGATTGATTCCACTTTAATATTTACTTATTTAATATTTCTTTAATATTAATTAATTAATTTATTGAATGTATAAGGCTGGAGCCAGCAGGCAATAAGGTTAGTTTAGCTTAGCATATAGACTGAAAGCAGCAGTATTTCTGATGATTCTTAATTGACCCTTCCTAAGTCCTGCCCCTTTTTGCTCTGTGCTCCAATAATAAACTTGATACCTTCGTCAATTTTCTTTTTTCCTGTAAAAAGCAACACATAGGCACAACTTTAGTTAAATGAAGCTCAGCGTTAAGTACAATCAGGAAGACTATCTTTATGCCTCAATCATCCCTAACTATCTTTCTCTCCCCGCTCTCTCTTTACCCAGTTATCCTCAATCAGCTATCCATGGATGTTCACTCATTAATTCAACCAACCAGATTTAGCCACAATGTTCATCAGCCAATCATGTCGTTGTGCCAGAACTTTAAGTCTGTTCTCCTCACTGCTGCTTTCAGCTGTCATTTTTGCACGAAATTGTTTCCTTTATACATGATGATATGACGGTATGATGGTCTAATCACCAAAGACTTTTCACATTTCTCATCTCAATTGTGCACGTGTCAAATAAATATGTTTTGTACACTCAGAATGATTGAACTAGCAAAACACTACCTATCTAACTAGCTAATGGTTGATGTAGATAAGATTAGTTAGCAGGCATTTTGCTAACTTAAGAAGTAAATATGTCACTTTTACAAGTCCCCCAGCAATGTCTTTTAACCATCTACAAAATTTGGCTTTCTTTTCAACATAGCTTCGCACATAGTATATTTAAGAACAGGAAACAGGAAAAGAGAAGGCTGACTGAAGTACCAAACTTGCTTAACTGCTATTGGAGCACACAGGGAAAAGGGGCGGGAGGGAAAGGGGTCAACATTTTAACATGCCTGTTGCCTGGTAACCTGGTTACCAAGAAGAAGTTACAGCACATTACTCCTTATAAGCCCACAATTGGGTGAAAGTTTAGCTCAGTTGGTAGAGCGTCCAACCCATGGAGGCTGTTAGTCCTCTGCAGCGGCCGCTGGTTTGACCTTTTGCTGCGTGTCATCCACTCTCTCTCTGCCCCGTTTCCTGTCTACTCTCTAGCCGTCCTGTCAAATAAAGGCAAAAATGCTCCCAAAAAATAACTTAAAAAAATAAAAATAAAATAAAACCACAATTTTTCTTTTGTGCAGGAACAAAATATATATATTGTAATACTGTAAGTGAGCTGTCCTTTAAATTCCTTTAAGAATATGAAGGAAATGATATGGATCTATTAGACTTCAGCTATCAACCAAACATGATGGGGATGGATATGAATTTCAGTGTGTGGTAAAAGCATCAAAAGTACTTTTCTCATCACAGACACGAGCAGCAGTATATAAGTGCAACATGTGACGGAAATTTTTATGTTAATCTTGCAGCTTCACAGCACCTCTTGCCCTGTGGTTAAGCCTGTGAGCAGAACTGCAAGATGAACACCAGTGTAGGCTGTTTAGTCATTTTTCAGTGCTGTGTGGGCACCGCAAACAAACTTCTGTTAATCTCCTTTGTATTCAAGTAGTGGCAGAAGTCTCTCTGATTTTTTTTGTAATATGTATGAACCAACCCTTAAACAAGCCATAAAAACGGATCTTAAATGATTTGTATGCAACTGGTGTTGCTCCCTCCCTGACAGGAGTAGTTAAAATCTGTATTTACTGATTCCAGCCTCATCATCTGTATTCCCCCTGCTCAGGTCCTGGGAGATCGCTGCAGACATAAAGCAAAACACTTTGCAGTGTCAGTGCAGGTTTCCACGTGTTTCCCCGAGGGATCCTGCTGGTGTCTCTCATGTGTGCTCCACGGTCACTGACTGCATTAACACTTGCAGGTGTAACCTATACGGAGCCCTGTTAAGCTCGTCAGCCAGCTGAATGCTGTCTCGGTGGCGCTGCTGGGCTTTAATAGATGATAATCACAGCAGGACGTAGGAGGGCAGGCCAACACGATTTTAATAGCTTCAGATGGATGTGTCTGTTTGTACAGCAGGACAAGAAAAAGTGGCGGCGACATCAGCACCTACTCATGCTGACTCCGCGGTGACCTTCTCCATAGAAACGGGGGAAATGTCATCTCAATTACGCCAATCACAAGCTCTGTTTGTGTCAAGGCTGGCCAAAGGGACGCGCTGAGGAGTTTTGACATCTGGATGCTAAGAGCCCAAATTGCTCTATTAGAAACAATTTGATTTGGAAGCTAAAAGAATCCAAAGCTGATTCATACTGTCTGCGGTTAAATACACTGCAGGAATAAGTGGCTCGCTGCAATATAAGCCCATTCATCCCTTTTATAGTCTGTCACATTTATTTGTGTTTGCAAGTTGAGTTTAAGTGAGAAGATTATAAATAAACGGACATCCTTATGGTTTTATTTAAAGCATATTTAAACTTAAACAGTTTAGACTGCGGCTGAATTAATCTTAATGCCAAAAGAGACTTTCATTTAAATCATTCAGGTGCCTTGTCACTGCATTTCTAATTTTAGTTTTAATCACTGAGCTGATATATCTGCATTGTTAAATCAGAAACCTCATATACCTGTTAAACCGGATCGTTAATCAACTGGTAATCATTCCAATATTCATTTTCTCCCTGGCATGAAAAGCCTCCCAGATACTTAGATAATGCACACATGAGCGCACACATGCACGCACACACTTTCCCGTCCCTTTCTCCAAACATACACAGACGCACGCTTGTTCGAACCAGGGCTTTGCACCCTCACGCGCCTATTAAACAACACAGAATGGTGACCTTGGTTTCACACGGAATATGAAATAAGCCGGGCCATTATTTCGTTAATGCAGAGTACGTGTAGCCCTTCAAGCACTTTAGTTTCTGCCTTAACATTTAACCATTCTTTATTGCTTGCTGACTAGGCTCAAGACAGCAAGGTCAATTACCAAGGGTTCCCCCTCAGAAGGTGCTTTACCTAGCTCATCATTTTGCATAAAGTCTTCAAAAGTAACCATAATGACCCTTGTAAACGCCAGGCGGAGGGATTAAACAATTCCTTTTGTTTTGATACACCACTGTTTTGCGATTTTAGCCGGAGCCGGGGAATAAAATGAGGAGGGAGAGTGCTGTAAAAAGGTTTTAAGATCTTACAGTATTAAAATATTCAACATGCAGCCCCGAACAGAGGGTCACTACATGAAAAATGTTATAGACCACATTATTTAAGGCTTCGGGAGAAGAATAGCCGTCTCCCCCGGGCTGCATTTGGAGGAGAATATGAGGTATGTCTGCAATTCGCACTGCAGTTTAAGTCCGGACAGAACAGAAGATTGTAAACAGCAAATACCCATGAAATTATTTGTGCAGGGGCTCCCGTCTTAATGACATCAGGTAACACAACACTAATCCACCCTCCTCAACCCTTTCCCCTTCTACACCCTCCCTCCTTACACAAACTCAAAATCTACCTCATAAATGTATGCATGTGCACGCAAAATTACACACACGCATACATGTTTGGCTCATAAATTTCAGACCTCACAGCACACTCCTAGAAATAAGGGTTTCAAAAGGTTTTTTTTTCCTGAAGGGATGAGGTTCTACCCAGAACCGTTTGCTTCTGAAGAACCCTATGTTGAAGAAAGGGTTGTCAAGGCTTCTTTGTGAAACTTAGGGTTCCACTAAGAACCTTTTGCATCCAAAAATCCATTTTTTTTTTTTTAGAAGAAAGAGTTCTTTAAGGATTGTTGAAATCCTTGAAGAATTCTTTCATTAAGGGTTCGTCAAGGGTTTTTCGTACCATAATATAAGAACCTTCTCGGTAGAATTCTCTGGGTGAGTTCTAGACGAACCCTTGGGATATTAAAAGCTTGATGAAATCTTTGGAATACATATCTGGAACCATTATGCCCTAGATGGGATCTCTGAAAAAGCTCTCAAAGGTGGCTCTAGGTGGAATCTCACAGATAGTTCTAGGTAGAACCCTTAATGTTGGTTTCTAGGTCAAGCTCTCTAAAAGGTTCTACACAACATTCTACCAGGAACCAAAAAGGATCATCATGTGGGGACAAACCAAAGAACCCATTATAGTTCAGGTTAGCTCCTTTATTTCTAAGAGTGCACCTGCAGTAATCACAGCGGCCATGCATGAAGTGTTCTACCCCCAACTGACAGAACCTTAATCAAAGGTCACATATGAGAGAGAAAAAAGTGCACCACTGTAATTGTTACATGCCTAATTTAGTAGAACATTGCATAAGCTTTGGGCTGTTGTCTGCCATTGATTTATGTTATTGCAGCCCTATTGACTTTCATAACAGTATTCAGTGAGCTATTCCCCTCTAATGTTTACTACACTGAGTATGACTATTACATCATATACAATAAATGAAATGTACTGTACCTACATGATAGGAGCTGTTGCTACTTATTGCCGAAGATAAAAATGTTTGTCTCACAGGAAGCCGGATTGCCAGAGACCCTCAATGCCACGTCGGCTGTAATGTAATGCCTTAGAAGAGGAATGATATTAGAGGAATTTTTCATCTATTGTCCTCTGACAACTACATCTGGCTCCCCCCAAAGGCACTCGCTGCATGAATTTGAAAAGCAGCCTCGGTTGACATTATTTCGTCTCCTATTTGCAGACACCCCTGCACACTGGAAACTAATTAACTGGACATTTAGTTCTGTCGGGAAGCCTGCAACTAAACGCCCAAAGTTCAGCTTCTCACAACTCAAAAAGAAATCATTCTTAAGCTGCGGTTAACAACAATGTCATTTATGAAAAGGGAAGGGCTTAATATGCACTTCTGCTCGCATTTGAATTTGCACCATTCACAGCTCGCTACAACTTAATGGACTTTTAAGTAAAGACAGCTTCAGAAAAAAAGAATAAGTGGCGTACAGTCCTTGAATATATATAGTTTTATTCTTTCGACGTGATCTTGAAGTGCACAAAAAATATCTGTTTTTGCTTTGATGGAAGCTGTGTATTATTTTGTACATTTTTATTTAACAAGGTTAGGAATGAATGCAGGGCTAATGCCACTGGTAAAAGATAGAGGTGAGGATGAATGATGTAGAATATTGACTAAGATGCAACTTCTGGAATAAAAATGCGGCGCTATTGATTTACTATTTAAGTTTCCCATCGAACTTAATGCTCCCTGCCTTGACACTAAAAGGGTGAGGACTAGGAAAACAGATGAGGATCCACTCAGTCTGCCTGGTGGAAGGACTATTGAGTCCAGCATCTCAAACACAAATAGCTGCTTTGACACTGCTAAACATAACCCTCTCGTGTTCAACATTATATTGACAAACATCACTGGAGTCGGGCTTATTGGCCCTGGCCTCCCTTCCCTTGCTGCTGCTGTTCTGGGTGTGTTTGATGAGGCCACCGTGTTAGCTCAGCCTCTCAGAAATCATCGGGTGCTATCCTGGCTTACAAGGTGTAAAAAGCGCCTCTCTGTGCCGTCCTCTCTTGTCACTCCCCGTACCGTGCACCACATTTGTATGACAAACAAATATCCTTTTCAAGGAAGCTTCAAACGAATTGTAAAAGCACGACAGAGACAGCGGATCGGCAGAACTGAGCCTCAGCCCCGGTAATTTGCCTCGGGCTCCGTGTGGTTTCAATCATTGTCAATCATTTAGTTTAATGCACTTCGGAAGACCGGCGAGGACCGGTGTCACCGCTCAGAGCTGCAACAGCCTCCCTACCTCTCTGCTCTGCACAGGAAGACGAAAACAACAAACATGCACTCTAAATCACAGGCTCCTCTGAATATAATTACTATTCTCTGGGTAATTCCCCAAACCCTTTTGTTCCTCTGCCTTCCCTCTCTTTAGATGTGCTCATTTGAATAGGAAGCAAAAAATCATGTTCCTTTAATATATGATGTGTTTTCTTCCTTGGACGTTATTATGGAGCCCTTACAGAATGGTTGTAGGAATAAAAACGTCATTGAACATAAAGCTCCGACATACCGTAGGGCTGCAGACACTGACTATGCTAATGAATGCTCCATGCAGCCTCATTATGAGCCGTGGAGAGAGGTCGTTTTTCTTGGCTATTTTCCTGATGAAGTATTGCTGGAGGTGGGGAAGTGGGTTGAGGTCCATGGTGTGCCTCTTCAGAGGATTGTAAAGGGAAAAAACCTTGAGAAAATGAAGAGAGAGCTATCATTAGTTCATGTGGTTCATATATATTAAAGGTCTCGGTGTGTGTCTCCTGCAGGGTATTTGTGTTCAGTATTTCAGTTTACCAGTCGATGACAAATGAACAGCAAATTAGTTTAAGATTACAAATCTGTGGGCATTTTATGGACATAATTATGGCTTGAGTTTCCCTGCCACTCCAGGGACCTTGTGTGGTTTGAATTTCTATCCAGCATGGAAAGAAAAAAGAGACATCCTGTTTTTCTTCTCATTTTTTTTTTCAGTGTGATCCACATGGCCTACAAATTAGATGAGTGAGTGTACCATCTATAATTTTATGCACAAGTTATCCATATTTTTACGTAATAAGCTGAGGGTCCTGAGACAAAAAATGAGCATGCCAATTAAAGCACTCAATCCCAATCTTCTCCCTTTCTCCGTCTCTCCGTATTTTTTTCTTTCTTTCTACAACCTCTTCTTCTCTGCTGATTATTTCTGATGCTGCAATCTCCCCATCCTACACCCCCCATTCCCTGTCAGCATCTCAACCTCATAATTAGCCAGCATTAATTAGATGCACTGGCATAATTGTTAATCATTGGTTACGCTGGAAACATCTTGGAGAATGAACAGAATGCCAAGCAAGGCAAGAGGAAAACAACAGCTCGGTAGCACAGACACACGGAGAGAGGAAGAAGACTGTGTGTAGATGTGGAAGTCTGAGAGAAAACACGACACAATTTGAACAATTCCCCCAAACCTCAGCCTTGCTATACCTTAGCCAAGTGCTGACATCAGGCAGCTACACACTAAGAAAAAAAGCACTACCTAGAACCACATAGGGTTCTCCAGCATGTCCCCAACTGGGGCCCTTTACACCAAATAAGCTCTGGTTCTTGAACCGCAGATCCTTGTAACTTTGGTGCTATCTACAGTGGCTTGCTTTCATAGGCTACATAATGCTGTCAGAGAATATGCAATATGTTGTGGAAACTTTGATTGAGGAGGACAAAATGCATTTAGTACCATTTAATAAAAGCAAATTTTTAATGTTTTTTAATGACAATTAATCGAATAACTGACTGCTAATAAATTTTCAGCCCTAGTTTAAAGTGAGGCGCTTGAACTGGCACAGGGCTGGTTCCAAGTTGGTGGAAAAGGCCTACAAGGGAGGTTCTAGAGAGAACTCTTTTATTGTGTAATGGTTCCACTCAGAACCCTCTCTTAGGGTTCCATGAAGAACCATTCCACCCTCCAAGTTTGGTAACAAAAACCCTAGTACATTCAAAGGTGTCATCTAGGAAACTACTGATAACCCTTTTATATTCCACGGGATTGATCTAGAATCGACCGAGGGGGTTCTAAGGGGACTCTTACATATGTCGAAGTTTTCATGTGGTTCTACCAGGAATCCTTTTCAATACCAAGGGATAGAACCCACCCAGGGGGTTCAAACCCTTTCATATGCCAAGAGTTTCATGTAGAACCAATGATTCTACCAAGAACTCCTTTATATTCCAACAGTTTTATCTAGAACTCACCTAGGGTTGAGTTTTACCTCTAACCTTCTTGTCTTCTGAGGGTTCTATGAAGGACTATGTTGTATTCCACAGATGATCCACAACTTTATTGAATCCCATAGATTGTGTATTGTGGTCATCCATCATGGTAACGATCTATGTTACATAAACAAATGTTTACATTGAGAAAATATCTTTTCACAGCCATCCTTGAAAATCTCTTTTTTCCAAAAAGGGCTCTTAATGGAACTCCTCAAAAAAAGGTTCTTCAGAAGCAAATGGTCCTGAGTAGAACCTCAGCCCTTCAGGAAGACCCATTTTGCTACCCTTATATCTCAGAGTGTAGTTAATTCATAATGACTCCGAGCCCTCTCTTATCACCTGATATTATTACTGCTTGCACTCCAGAGGATGGTTCGGGAGAATTAAAACCAAACCCTGAACACAGCAGCCCGCCTTCGGAACACGGAGCGTGAATTACAAACACACTTAATGGCCACCGCAATGCATGGCATGAAATGGAAAGTCTTGGTGATAGTTTGCTTATGGAGTCCCTTCGGCTCGCTGACACTGACTGCACCGCTGCCTGTCCATCTCCGATTACTGTCTAATCGAATTCAGCCTCATGTCTGGCTGCTCCCGCGGGTCTGTTCTGGCGGTCGACTCCTGTGATAAAACATAAAAACAAGACACCGCCATTTCATTGTGGAACGAATCAAAGGGGACATCAAAGACCTGCATCGCCTCTCTTTAGCTATCACTCTCTCTATCAGTCTTTTTTTGCTCCTGTTTATTAACTTGTTTGCATTCTCTGCCTGTCCGTCTCCGCCCTGCCTCCTTTCCCGCTCCATCTCTCGGCATGTTGATGATGATAGCTGGGGCTTGGGGTAGTCGGCCGAGCGTTGGTTGTGTCATCAGGAGTCAGGCAGCATCCTGCAGAGGTTACATGGCTCATTCTTTATTCTCCATGTCAACTGCCCGTAAATGTTTATAGCTTTGTGGTAAGACCTCGGCTATTCAAATTATCTTGTCACAATGCATCCCTGAGCAGGAATAAAGCCCTCCTTTATGGGAAACTGTAAACAGTCGCTGTGTGCTTCATGGGGAACAATACCCATTTATAAGAGTCCAGCAGAGGCCATGTCCAAAGGGGACTGTAAACTTTTCTCTGTTTCTTTTTTTGTTCCTTTAGCTTTCCCGTTTTTTCCCCCCTGTCTTTCTTTCTGCCCGCCTCTGGTTTTTCTTGCCTTTCTCACCCCTCCTCTCTCAGGGCTTGGCTGAGATCAGGCCGCGTTTTAATGAGAGCTGCAGCCTCAGTCTGAGCCCTCCTCTCTATGCAGCTCCATGAGCCTCGTAATCCGCCATCGATCCTTCCATGAGTTGTTGCTGTCAGCTTTCTGAAATAACAGAAAGAAAAACAAAGCGCCATTGCAATTAGCCCAGGTTATAATTGGGTGTTATTACAGTGTCGGAGCAGGACTTGGCGGAGCATGACGCATGTCATCGTTCCCCCTCACAGCAAAGCCCCTCCGAGAGGTCGGGAGTGACACGGTGCCCTTCGTGCCAACCCACATCCTGCCCTTCTTGCCAGCTCATATCCAAAAGCAGAAAGCTCTCACTGCCACGGCTCCCAACACAGAGCCAAGTAAGCACTCCATTTGAATGTGACTATAATCCTAATTACATACGGACATCCATTTGGCAAAAGCTCGCCTACTTGCTATATATATTTAAAAACGTATATCTACAGAAATGGACTTTGCTCCCGGAATGTCCGCTGACTTGCTCGAAACGCTCAAGGACAGGCGAGGGAGATAACCTTTCTGAGGAGCAGCAGTGTTACAATATGCCTTTCAAAGCTTTTGTCCTGTCAGTCTGTCTCACCTTTGCGTAATTCACTGGACAACTTTTGATTCTTTGCTCTGCCTTCATGGTGCTGAGGTTGTACAATGGAAGGAATTTGAATAACAAAGAGAATCGTTTAAGGAGTGAACCACACACTCATTTTCTCTGGATAACAGCCACACAGACTGATACAGCAACTATCATTTATTATTCTTTTTTTTTTTCCCCCAACTTAAAATATCCTCAAATTTAGATTTTGTTTTTTACCTCCATTTTCCCCCTTATTTAGTGTAAAGAAGCACAGGTACATTCGGGAAAGATTCAAATGAATGAATCATCCATTTGCAAAACAGAAACAGCCTGAGGTGTCTGGAGAAAAATAAATGCAATTTGAACAATGTCTCAGTTTTTCCACATTCAGTCTGCTGTCATTACATGTGCATTACAATATCAACCTATCGAGGTAACAAGGTCATTTATTATCATTCAACAAAGGGTTGGACAGAGTTGTAGTTCCCTTGTGCATCACACAAATACAATATACATTGAATTAATTAAATTCAGAGTAGAATAGACAGTAATACAATACACACAGTTACATATATATGTACATATACACCTAGGAAGTAATTCTGTGGTGCATGAATTCAATTGAACTTGTGTAAGGTTGAATGTAAACAGCACCAACAACATGGTGATGGTGGACATCTTCACATTACAAGTTCGGAAACAGTGTCCATTAACTTTGACTGTGTTTGAGCACGAAGCATCATCAATGTAAAAACAGAGTCCTCCTCCCTTCATCATGCTGGAGTCTTGCCTGTTGTGTCCTGAGTATGGTCCATCTATCAAGTGCAACAGATTGATCTGGGATGCTGTGTCGCGTCACAGTTGCGCCACGTCAGCCGGACCTGATCGCAGCCATTCTACACAATGCTTGTAATTCCACCAGCAGCGTCTCAGCGCACCCCAGAGGCAGCTTTGAATATACGTTAAGTCTATTTTTGACGGATGCCGCGTCAGTTAGCACAGAGCAGATTGAACGGCCAGAAGTCAAACACAGAAAAGGCGGGGAGAATCTGGTTAATTTTCAAAATAAAAGGATCTGTGCAGACTCAAGATCATACAGATGGACAGAAAAGAAACTATTTAAACACATAGCCTGCTTATCCATGGTAGAAACACAAAGAGCAAAGAAAGAGGACCTGATCTGAGCAAGGAAACGTAATCAAGTGGGCAAAACGCTCCGCTGCTGAAATGCTTCTGAAACGCTGCTGGTTTGGTTTGCAGCCGTGCATGACAGGACAGATCTGAACCATGGCGCAGAAGTGCTGTGCTTGGTGTAATCAACTGGTAAGATGTGGGCACGACAGTCTCTGGTTTGCTGTGCTTGGCCCGTTCCATGTCATCTGTGTCACCTTCCTACCCCATCGTTAGCTAGGAGCAGCCTTAAGTCTAAGCTGGGTTAGCGTGGCTCTCGTAACCTCCTCTCCTCCTGTGGTGGTCCGCTGCAGAGCATCGAGCTGATCCGAGTTCGTGGTCGAAAGATGCCAACAGCACTGTTGGTCGTCTCAAGGTCTGCTGCAACTTTAATCCAAACCCCACACCTCGTTTTCTGCTGAATACAAAACTATTTCTGTTTTGTTTTTCTTTTAATTTATTAAAAGAAAAAGGTAGCAAAATCTGAAGGAGCCGCCAGCTGCAGCATCTACATGCACTGCCGTTGCCATGGTTTATTAGCAGATGTAGATACAGATCACAGTGACTTATGAAATGCACATTTATGTATTTTCGAACTGAACAACAATACAGCATTTTAATTATTTATGATTCAAAGAAGTTGTCGAGATTCAGAAATTCTCTTCTCTTAATTTTCCACATATCTCCACTCCTGTGTAGTACTGCTGGCAACACCACAGAACACCAACTGAAGTGGAAGCTAATGAGGAAGAAGGTCAAGTTATCTCCTGCTTTAGAAACCATTTACTGATCAAAAGTTTTGGCAGTACCTTAGCAACAGGGTTCTACCAGTGCTGTTTTAAGATACAAGTCGAATACCGATTCTGTTGTATCTTTTGTATTCTTTTGCATATTTCTTACATACCAGCTGCATTTGTTTGTACAGTGATGTCTGAGGTGGCTGTTATGTTTTGTTGTATGTTTAGTCGTGGCACAGCATTCACTTTAATTACAGCGGGCCCTCGCGTGTGCGACAAATTCAGTTAATTTGCCATAGACATCAGAGCTTCAGACACATGCAGCTAGGGTTAGGTGTTATAAACCAGTTACAAATCCCATTTTTTGGCAGTGCTTTAGCAACAGGGTCACAGCAGTGCTGTTTTAAAATAGAAGTCTGATGCAGATTATGTTGTACTGAAGGTGCTGATTGACATTATTTTTCACTATGTTCAATATCTTTCAGTATGGCCACATTAAGTATTCATTGTCTTTTTCAGAGACCTGTATTCTGGTCAGGAATGAATGACTGCTCTGCAAGTTTTTACACTTTGCAAAGTCACCCAGTGGCCAGATTGGACTCTTTTCGGGGGTGTTCTTGGCCCGCAGGTCATACATTTGACACCCTGTAAAACAAAAATCTCTTAAGCTTGCGTTAACCTCAGACCTCATTTCAGGCATCTAACCAAAAATCCAGCAAATAAAACCATTGACTTTGAGATGAGGGAACAGGAGTTGCAAAAATACTATCTAATTTCCAGGTTTTAGGACTCTGCAGGACTCTATAGTCCAGTCCTTTATGACGTGCAAATCTGCAAGCGCAACCACTCAGACAAAGCAGCAGGGATTCTACCTGTTGCATTTGTTTCTATAGTGATGTCTGAGGTGGCTAGTATGTTTTATTGTCATGGCACACCAAACACTTTAATTACAACTGGTTCATACATCCACAACAATTTCAGTTCCTTTACCACAGGCATCAGTATTTTGATCGCATTCATTTAGGACAAGGTTTACAAACCAGCAACAAATAAAAAGTTTTTGCAGTGTCTTAGTTCCACCAACGTTGTTTTAAGATTATTTTGTACTGAAGCTGTTGATTGACAATATTTTGCACAATGTTCAATATCTTTAAATATGACCACAATTAGTATTCATAGATTTTTCAGAGAATTGCATTCTGGTCTGGAAATAATAACTCCTCTGCAAGTTTTTGCACTTAGCAAAGTCATCCAGTGGGCCAGATTGGAGCCTTTGGCAGGTCCCTGATCGAAACGTTTACAGGGCTATTGTTTATCATCGAAAACTATCAATAATAAAAAGGGGCCCATTGGGACAAATGGGACAATTTACACAAATCGTTCCAGCAATAAATTAGATTTCATAACAGAACTGAGTTTGTACTTTTCTTTGCTTGAATTCCATCTATGATTCCAAGAAAAATAATCTTCAGAATATTTGAATTACTGGGCAAAGGCAGAAAAACAAATTTGAGACTTCCAGGACTCGACGCCAGTGAAAATAAGTAACATTTGGTACAAAAACTCACAAGTGTTATGGAGGCTTAAATGAGTCTTCACACTCCTCCTCCCTGAAGTGTATTCAGAGAATTGAATTACACCCCTCTGGAGAGAGACTGAGGAGAGAAGAAGAGAGTGGGAAAAAAAAGGAGACAGAAACAGAGACGGAGAGAGAAATGGAGTTTGCTTTGCCTTGTGAGGCTAGCAATTTGGAGGTACAGTTTTCTGGCGCTGCAGAGAGCAAACATCAGGTCCATCAACTCAGATGGAGCTGAGGCTGGCACCTAAGCAGGAGTTAGGCTACTGTACCGTATGTTGCCATGGCAACAGCTAAACCAACTGATGATGTGAGGTAGCCTGATTGTCACAAACACGGTCACCGAGACCTGGCTGTCAAGCTGCTTGGGGAAAAGCACTCAGAGCACTTACAGGCCCATTCTTTTTCCTTGGTTTACTGTACCCTTATCCGTCCAACTGCCAAACTCGGCTGCATGAAGGACAGACGAGTACGCCATACTTTTCTGCGCCGTCTGAAGCGACCTGTGTAAATCTGTGTGGGCTGTTTGAAGCAGCTCTGATTTGTAGCATCAAGTCTTCCAAGCCTTTGATGTTAGAGAAAGCAAAAGCAAGTACACTGGAGCTGTACCATTAAAAATTGTTTTCTAAACTTTAATGTGCTGATTAGGTATTCTGTGTGAAAAGCCTTTTCTGTTTTCTTGTTACTAGCAACAGAGCCGCAGACCATGAAGGTGTTTAATAAAAAAAGAGCCGAGCGGCTGATGATCTTTGCCTCTGCAGTCCCAGGGGAGGACGACGATGGGCAGCCGCCACCTGCCACTGGGAGCACTGCACTTTACTGGTGCCATGAAAAGACAGAGGCAGCCCTCCACAGGCCAATCAAACTATACCAACAGCTGGCTGGCTGCCCTCCTCAGCCTTGCTTCACTCTCCGTCTCCCTCTCTGTGTCTCTTTCTGCCTCAATCTGTCCCCCTCTCTGTGCATCCCTCACTCAAACGCAGCACACTCGCTCCTTTTTCGCGTCATCCCGCGGCACGATGGTGCTACAGAGAGAGTCTCCGTTCCCTTACTCCCTCCCCGGCGACAAATATTTACTGTGCTGCCCTGATTTATTCTGGGTTAATTAGTGAAAGTTAAATAGCTATCACAGGCATGATTCCACAAACACGTGCACACGCACACACACACAATCGCACTGACAACTGGCTGTCTCGCACAAACTCGACGCCAGCTCCTGACCTGCCCTCTAGCCCCAAAGGCATAATGTGGTTTATTATAGACATGTGAAGACTTAATTAGATGTGTATAATGCATGCTGTCCAGGGACTGCTTGCTGTACTGCTGTATAAAACCAGGCCGTGTATAAAAACTGGCTGTGTTAACAGCCTGCATTAGTAAATCTCTTTGTGTGTTATGTTAGCGATGAGAGGCAGCTTGGTGGTAAAGCACTGCTTGCTCCTCATTATGACAGATATATGTTGCTTTGCTAGCCAGGAGGGGGGGAGTGGGGGGAGAGGAAGATTTCACACACGCATCTTCCTGAGCTTTTTTGAATAATTGGCTCACTCTACGCTAAGGAAAACGGAACAGTGTGAGAAGCTATAAGTAATGAGCATCATCATTAAACAAATACAACCTGACACACCTTTTGGCTTCCCATTTGACGACTCCAGTAGTGACAGCTGGCGCATGAATACGTGTGAAAACTTCTTCCTTCAAACTCGCTCGCAAAAGAACTTCCAAGACTCCGGAGAGTCTCAACATCTCATTGCAAAATCATTGAGCTAGGCTCAGTGCCCTGCCCTGGAGAAAGCCATAAAGATTAGCAGTTAGATTACAATCTTTACTACAAACAGTCTTTCCAGGAGTGGGAGGGTGAAAGAGCAGGCCAAAGCTGTGCCGATGAGGGAGATTAGCCCGGGCTGAGACAAGAGGGACAAAACAAATCCAGTGAAAGGAAGCGGCCAGTCACACAAAAAGAAGAGGTGAGAGACGGTGTGAAAAATGGAGGGATGCTGCTGACTCGAGGAAATATTTATGACCCACAGTGGGCATAAAACTTGAGTGAGCGCTTTGGTGAACCAAACATACAAAAAGAGGAGGGATCGATAAATCTATACAGGTTCACAGTAACACCAGATACTCTGACATTTGTCACATGCCTTATTGGCCCGTTGGACAGGACTGTGACCTTGGTTGACACTGATGACCCCGTGTTCGTCTCTGTCTTCAGAAATGTGCAGAACCTGCACGTAGTACAAAAAGACCATCACAGAAAGCAATGATTTCTTATTTAAACGCTACTAATCCTTTTTAAAGGATACGGTGGGTGTTATTTTATGTTTTATAGAATGTCAACAAATCCAATGAAATGTCAAACAAACAATGTGTTCGCCCATCTTTCAACACATTTACTGTTCCCTATACTGTCTGTGGCAGCCGCAAGAACATTTGGTCCCACTGAAGAGATAAATCTATTAAAAAAAATGTAAAAAGTCAGAAATGTCTAGTTTCATCTTTTTTAAAAAAGCTCAGTAATTTCCTAAAACAGTTGGGCACTGTAGTTTTGTGCATACGCTTTTCTTGGGGACTATTTTCAGCTGTGGATGAATACACTAGTCAGAGGCATGCATAAATAAAGACACCTGGTTGCACCGGGGCACTGATTCCACCCCAAAAATAAACCTGCATTCAAAGAAAAACTTATTTATTTCAGAATGGTGCCATTTATGCCCTTGAAAAAGGAAACATATCGCTGTCATTGTTGTCTTTTTTTTTTTTTAAATACACTGCAGAGGCAATTTATAACAATTTTAGGCTTATACTACATAAAGTATAAATAAATGGACATTATTTTTGTCATATTGAGATATGCAATGATTACTGGTGGGTACTATGTATGTATGTCTCTATACTTTCCCCAATACTAGCTAGAATATAAGTAATTTGACTGGAAATTCCAACACATTGTTTCTAAAATAAATATGCACCTAATGGTGTGTGTGTGTGTGTGTGTGTGTGTGTGTGTGTGTGTGTGTGTGCTTCATTTGTAACTAGTGTGCATTAGGGTCCATCATAACTACTATAGGTTGAGTGTGGATTGGCTCAAAATAAACTACAGCACCCTTGTTTATCATTAGGAAGCAACATGTCTTCCGGTGCAACACGGTGGCTCACTGATGTGTTTTTAATAGGACTTGGAGAGAAGTGGAGAAACAGGAATATCAGACTTTGGCTACAGTGGCAGTTCTTAGGATCGGTCCATTGTTGGTTTTGGTATTTTCATGTGATCTGCTGTGTGTGTGTGTCGTGGAAATTGCAAGATAAATAGGACAATATGGAGACTCACAGAATCCTGAGCTGTCTCTTCCTGTGAGGGAAGAACTTGCTGTTTTTTTAATAGTTTTTCAGCAGGACAGTCGGTCAATACTTACAAATGCAGTGAGCAAAGCTAATTCTAGCGAGGGTCAGAGGTCAACATTAATATCTCCATGGGGTGACACAAGAGGCCACAGGTTTTTTAGTTTTTTAGTTTAACAGGAAAACAGCATTTCGGAATCTCACAAACAATGGAAGAGAATGGTGACCAGTTTTCAAACGACCCACGTTCACGTGCACACTGTCTGAACTGGGGGTGTGTGTTGTGACGTGTGCAAACAGCATGTCGGCACTTTAGGAGACTTGGATTACACCAAACGAGCAGTATGGAGGCATTTTATGTTTTTTTCCCCAGTTGTTCTTTTTTATGTCACCATTCACTTACACTGTTTCAGAGATTCTGCAACACTGTTTTCCTGTGAGACTCCAACAGTGTTTTGTGGACTAACAAAATAAACTCGACCCTCAATCGGCACAAGGGTGAGTAGATAATGACTGAATTGTCATTTTTAGGTGAACTATCCCTTTATCACTATCATTAACAATGCATTAACAATGTTATTGGTCACTGATAACACAGTGCACCCCTGCCATTGAGAAGATCGAAGCAATCTGTGTTTTCACTGTCATACTCTAGGGGGCGCTGTTACAGATGACGAGGTACAGCAGCCCCGGGTCCAAAAACAAGCGAAGAAGAGCGTCTGCCAGAAACGGAAGCATGGAGTTAATGCACAACAAGCAGCTCAGTCAATTACAAAATGAAAAAAAGGAAAAAGGTCTGCTTCTCTGTCCTCACCCGCCAGACGTGCAAGAGGGAAACATCTGCTAAATGTCAAAACTGAGAGAGAGGATGAAAAAGAAATTATTTATCTCTTATTTTGTGCACATAATGTTTACCAAACTGATATTTTACTGTGATATTATTTCAGACACAGGTTCATTAAGGTATTATTATTATTATTATTATTATTATTATTATTATTAAATATGAAAAATGCTCAACAAAAATGCATTTTTCTCTTATTTTGGTCAGAAATGCTCTTTGATGATAATGATCAACATTCACTGTTGATTCAAAAACAAATGAAAGAAGCTGGAATAAAATGTTTTGTTTTTTTTAAATATATATAGTTTGATATATTCACTGTTTATATATTCATAGAACACAATTTCCTGACAGTCTTGAAAGATTATGAATTTGATCAAAAATGCTGGCGCTGCTGGAAAAGAGTTTTTTTTAAAATGTGACAACTCGAGACAACTTAATGTCCTCTGAGATTTTTTTTTTTTAAACCAAACCAGTTACAAGAAGGAGAAACAGAACAAATATGAAGTGAATCAACAATAAATCTTAGTATTTCATGCAAATTTGCTTTCACAGATGGCGGCGAGAAAAACACAGAATATCACCAGACTTTGCCTTTAATGTTTCTAGATATTTCATCAATGAATTTGAAATTTGAAGTGTTTCTGTGAATCATCCCTCTCACTTACCGTACAAGTTCATATTATGTTAAAATATGCAGTAAGTGCCCTTGTAATGTATACAGTAGTTGCACATCCTACACATATTCCGTGTTGCTGGACTGTATGTACAGTGTGAAAAACTACTGCAAACATCTCTGTGCGCCAATAGAAAACACCGTGAGTATTGTTTCTTGTCAACAGGGACTCTGTACTGCAGAATTTTTAATCTCCTCTAGTGTTTATGGTAGTTTTGTATAGGATTTATATACCGTATGCTATTCGTAAAGTTGCTTTTTTGGAATCAATACAGTTCTAGATTGTTTTTCTCGTCTTCTTTCCCTCAATTTTCCCTCCCTGTCTCCCTCTTCAGTTGCTGTACAACCAGTTGTTACAAACACTCTGCTCTGGCAGTCACTGACGTGCTTGTAAAGGTTTGTTTGTAAAATTTTTAGATAGTTTCTAAGGTGACTAGGGGGATGCTTTAATACTATTTGTTAACCTAGCGTGAAAAATCCCTGCAGTATTTTGGCTCGAGATCTTTCTGCCTCTAATCAAAATTTTCTGCTTTTTAAATGTTAGACATGTAGTACATTACTAATTAGTTGATGAAAATCAATTTTATGATGCAAGAAAACTAATCTAAAACACAAAGCAGAGCCCCCGTGTTTTATATTTTCGCTGTTCAATCAATTTCGAATCATACTCAATCACATTTCACATTTAAATTCAGTAGTCACAAAACTCATTTCTGTGGAAAATTTGAGCACTATTCACTAAACAAACAGCTTAATTAGGTAAAACTAAACACAGTCGTGAAGTTGGAGCAAACAAATCTCGATGGACTGAGCGTCTCACAACATTTAATTTGTTGTCAATTTGTATTTTAATTCCCGACACCGAACACCTAATCCAAACTTGAGCAACTGTATGTTCGGCTCTCAAATGTGTTGACACACAGTTTCTATCCTCACAACAATAGTGGCTAAATGAGACAAACATGAACCCTGCGAGCTCAAACAGACAACCTGTGATCATTACTTTCACAGGTGTGTGTCTATGATTACAAGTGTGTGTGCGCATACGTGTGTGTGTGTGTGTGCCGTATTTGTTTGAGCGTGGCCTGGATGTGACTCTAGGCTGTTTTTTGTGTGTAAGAGCATGCGAAAGCGGGAGCTGCACCCTTTCATTATCCTGTAAATACAGCCTGAGCCAGAGCCATTATTTAGTTGTGGGATAAAACACTGAGAGCAGCTGGTGAATTTAGGGATTTACTGAACACTAGAGCGAGCTGACAGAAAGATAGTGTCCTCATTTTAATATATGATCATAGGAGCGCCAGCAGAAACAACAAATACAACTGTACAGCATAGTTTTGTCAGATATAATGTTGTATCCTTATCAAATAAACAGATAAAAATGTCATTGTATATTTGGAATGGTAAATCCTTGTTTGCAAAAAAACCCCCAACTCTCCTTCAAAAACCAAAAGTTCTAATTTTACTGTAGGGCTGAAAACATCTGCTGCTAATGCTCGTGGATCCATTATCGCCTTGAATCTTTGTGTTCGCCTGGTGTCTCTATGGAGGCTGCAGCCCCGTCTCATTACCTACCTCAGACAAACCAAAAAGCTGCCCAGCCATTATTCAGCTCCTTTAGTTTTGGACCCGAAAAAAACAACAAAAAACTTTGAATTTCAGGCCCTTTCACTTCACAGTCCAGTTGCAGCCAAATATTTCTTTGTTCCATCCCCTCCTTATTGTTCATTGCAAATCTGGCAGTAAAAAAAAGCTTTTTATTAGTAATTGCTTGGCATCCCAAGTCACAGATATATTTGGTGTACCCAGCATCAATTTGGGTGTTATTTCGTATGATTTATAGCCTGGCATCGCCTCTCGGTTCGCTTTCTTTTTCCAAGGGACGTTATCAACACGTGAGGGACGAAATGCCTGTGGACGCAATTGGATAAACCTACAACCAATCAGAGCAATGAAACATGTGACATAACGGTGCTTAGTCCATTTCTAACCATGTACTAAAATGTGTTCCTTTAAACAGTGTAGGCAATAAATAGACAATGCTGAAACATAATCTTAAGTCATATTTGATCCCCACTGCCTTGTTGAAAGCTTGATCTGAGGTTTGGGAGCCACAACTTTGCAGTTGCAGAGACGTAAAAACCAATGACGTGTGACTTTCCAAACCTGGACCAGTGACGCTCCTCTGTCAACAACAACAAATCCAGTTAAAGGCCAAAAGTCCGCAGAGGTAAAGCTCTAAAAACAGGTCACAAATGTCTGGTTGTATCTTTTAAAATAGCTCAGTAATGTCCTAAAACAGCTGGGCACTCTAGTTTTTTTGCACACTGTATCCAAGCAGAGTAAATAATGCATTGCTTGGGGACTATTTTCAGTTGTGGATTAATACACAAACCCACAGTGAGCATTTGCAGCACCAGGACAGCTTGTATGTGGATTGACTCAAAATGAACTACAGTACCCTTGTTCATCATAAGGAAGCAACACGTCTTCCGCTGCAACACTGTGGCTCACTGATGTGATGTAAACACTTTGTTTTAGAAACTTAAAAATCAGGTATTTAGTGACACATCTGTATTTATACCACACTCTAAAAGGTTGCTCAGTGCTGGTTCTGTAGTATTTCATCTCAAAAATAAGTTCCTCTTCAATGCCAGCTATTAAAACTGCATGAGAACTGGACCTCGATTTTAATTTCTTATGCCCTGCTGAATGCACTCATCCCTTTGACCATTTCACTGTTTCCTGTTCTCAAAATGGAAGGATTTGCCTTTTTTTCTGTTTTGACTAATTTTTTTTCCACTATTTTCCAGTATTTTATAGATATTTTTCTATAGACCAAAAGAGATGGAGAGTCAGCTTTCGGTCTCTGTGGCCCTGTGGTCTCTAAAATAGTCTGCCTGAAGATCTGAGGCTGACTCTACCTGGTGGAATCTGCCCAGTCTGACTGGTTTTCTGAATCTTCTCAATATGGAAATAGAGCTGACAATTCAGTCTGATATCAGATAACCTCAATAGACCTTTTTAAAATAAACCTTACGGCATATATCTTTTTAGCCTGGCTTTTGTTTAAAATGCTGCATTATTTTTTGCTTTAAGTTTTTCAGTTTCAGTCAGTGGTTTTTATACAGTTTTATCCCCTGCATTTATCTGTTTTATTGACTTTTACTTACTTTAAACAATTTATCATTTTATCCAGACTTTTTTTTGACTGGGGTGGCCCAAATGGGGCAGGGGTAGCATGACGGTGCTATTCCATAAGTGCAGTTAATGATTTATAGCATTAACTAGCAATTTCTAATACCTACTCTGATCACTGGAAATATAGTGTCTTACAGTCCAGTGTTTTAAATATTTAAAGCTTCCATACTTTATTCTTTAAAGCCAAAAATAAACTGTATCTTCATTGTAACTGTTTCCTCAAGCTGTGAGACTCCACCATGAAAAATAGTTTTATTTTTGTGATTTATTATTTATTCACCCATTTGCTATAGTTTTCATTTATGTCTTTTATTTTTGTGAGTAGCATAAAGGAAGCTACAACTAACATCTCATTTTACAACCCTGTGTTGTGAAATGATCAATAAGGTGAATTAAAAATAAAAATTAAAAGCAGGCTACATTCAAGAAACGTCCCTGCGTTTTACTGCTGTCATTTTTAAGTCTTTTATAGTTATTTATTTTTAACTTTGATTATTGTCATTTTTTTAAGTCTTGCATGATTGCATGATTGTTTTTTCATAACTTTTTTGTTTGTGTTATTTTAATCAGCACAGTTTCTGTGTGGTGTTTGCATGTTCTCCCCATGCTTGCATTCGTTTCCTGCGGGTGCCCTGGTTTCTCACACCATCGGAAACATGGACGTGAGGTTAATTTCTCCTGTTGGCGCCCTTGACCACGGTACTGGCTTGCACACTGCTCCTGACATAAGATGAGGTCAAATGCAGAAATTGCCGTTTCACAATATATGTTGTACTGTGTGCAACTGTGTGTGACTAATTAACATGATTTACATATTACTATTTTAATTCATGAATCCTTAAAAACCAAACAGGAATTAGCTGAAATCTTGAGGTGGATTTTATCTGTAACAAACACCTGCAGAATATTTCTATTTATATTCATTCATTCATAGAACATGACCTGCCTTACTCCCCCTTATGGCCTGATTTTGTCTTTTCTTAGCCGAATTTTGGAAATCAGTCTTCCAAACCTTGCCTGATACAATGTCATAATGAGCTCAACCCTTTGACTGCCATCACTGGCACTGCCATTCAAGAACCGCTGTGGCCCAAAGCAAAAATGCTGACTTCCACTTCCTCCCTGGCTGGACAAGCTGCACTGTTTAAACGGGGAGTTGCAGTTCCTCCTCCCGCTCATTCCCATTGGATCGGAGACATTATGCTGTTGAATGCAATTGTACTTTCAGGTCAGCCTGTATTTTGATGAATAAATAAACACCCTCTGGACAGTTCCCGCTGTCTTAAAGAATGTTTTTTTAAGCAATTCTGTTACCAGGAAACAGACTCAACACAACAGTGGTGGCACGGAGTCTGCTTGCCAAAAAATCTCTCCAACACTCTTGTTATACCAAAGAAAACAAGGTCACAATAGAGTCGTGTATGGTTCTTCTTAGCTATCTATTCTTAAAGGAAAGAATGTAGTCTCTCTACAGCAAATCAAAATACTGAGACACACAAAGTTCTTATAATACTCACAACTAGACATTCTGAGGGTTCTGACACAGGCCAGGGACAGTTAACAATACCAAAAAAAAGTAATTAGGCAGCAGTTGATAGTAATGGTGCTTGAATTATCATGAATTCATACATAACAAAAAGTATTAATTAACTGATGTAGTACTTCATGAACTTTTCATGTTTGACTTAATGCAAGAAGAATATTTGAATCAATGCGACAACAATGATCATGATTTATGAGTTACTAATTGAATCATATTTGTGGCCCCTCAAATAAAGTGGCGACCTGCTGAATAATATGTGATTTATTATGGCACATAATAAATATGCATAAGAGATATGTTCAAATCTTCTTTTCCTAAATAATTGATCGTTTTCATTTGTATTTTTTCCATATTCATGAGGCCTGAATATACAGAGGGGCCGCTTTATTTGAAGAGGTGAAAACATGATGAAGTCATCAACAGAATACACAAACACTACTGTGACTGGTCAGTTTTTTTCCTTTAACTGCAGTCTCACCAATGAAGAATTCATTAATAACTCGGAAAGCATCAGAAAACTTCAGTTGTTGCATTAATTAACATATTGCATTAAGTCATGCTTGAGATACTGTTACAGGGATTCTGCATGTTTCAACAAGTTAAATTTAACACCTTTTTAAGACCCATTTTACACCCATACTGGCAAAAAAAATACTGAATGCACAGTTTGCTCTAGTGTTTGTTGGTTAAATGTTTTTTTTTTCTTTGTTTTGCAGTTTTGTTACAGATTGATCAATACCTTTTTCTACCCTAAAACACATTTAAAAGCCAGACTGAGAAATCTGTAGTGTGTGTGTGTGTGTGCGTGTGCGTGTGTGTGTGTGTGTGCGTGTGTGCGTTCATTCGAGCTACATTCCAGGGTTTTGGTCAACATGAAAACTATCACATTTATAAAATGTTCATTTGCCATTTGCTCTGTTTCTGTTTGATCATTAATAAAAATCATTTGAAATAAATAAACTGATTAATTAACACAAAGATTAAAGTGTTTGTAATCAATATTAATTATTATTGTTCGTGTGAAAGTGCACATTTGTCATATTATTAATTTATCTTCAGTTTGTGCTGCATTAAAGCCAAGCAGTGAGAAGTTTGTCTGAGCTCCTGCTGCTGCATTGTTTCTGCTGAC
This sequence comes from Lutjanus campechanus, assembly GCA_027495735.1. Lineage (NCBI taxonomy): Eukaryota > Metazoa > Chordata > Actinopteri > Lutjaniformes > Lutjanidae > Lutjanus > Lutjanus campechanus. The sequence goes on along the minus strand of JAJHUR010140564.1, from coordinate 11,431 downwards.
GTAAATATGAGGTGATAGATATTGGCAAACAACCAGTACCTTCAGTATTTAATCTCATACGCCATGTTTTCACAGAAGCAAAGCTGACTTTTTAAATCCCTCACATCACTGTGTTACACTTTAATTGAAAAAGGAATTCATCCTCAGAACTGTTTTCAGCGGACCACACTGTCATTGTCTGTTTTGGTTTCTCCGCGGCGCCGTGATGGCTGTCTCTGAGGAGCATTGAATGAGCCGTTGATTAGATTAATAAGGCAACAGATTGAATGTGGTGATGTGTTTGGTTTACAGGTTGTTCCCAGAGCCCTTCTCCCTCTGTGGTCTCTATACGGGACCGGGGCAGTAAAGCCATTTGTTGTCCGCCGAAGATCCTGATAGGTCCCCCGGGAGCCGGTGTGGTTGGATTACTGCTCTGACAGGCAGGCGGTCATGTTGCAACGAGATTTCCCCTCGGTTTCTTTGCTCCTTTCCACATGCAACGCATGTCCCACTATAGCATCTGATTAAGTCTGCACAAAACACACGCAGCCTTGTGGGACAATCTCGAATTTACTGCTGACACGGACCGAGCGCGGCTGGTTTACTTTGATATTTCACCAGAAGAATTGAAGTGCAAAAACTTTTAACATGGATTTCTAATATCCTGGTGTTGATATTGCCTCGCTGTTATCAAGGTCCACTGAGGCTGTGCAAAACATTATTCTATGAGATAATGGAATAATGTCTCACAGTAGCCTCCGTTCCTCATTTCTTTTCCTGTATAATCACTGATATGACATGATATAATGTGACAAATGAAAAATATCACATTTCAAACCAACCAACACCTCGCATTTATCATCGTTTCAGGAAATGCCCAAAGGGTGAAGCCACAGTGCTTACCTGAGACTGTAGCCTATTGATCTCAGCTGGCAACACTAACTGCGCTCTATTCATCCTGTTCTGGCTGAGGTCTCGCACAAACAGAGCCGTCAATCACTGCCTCCGAGCAGCGTTGGCACCACCCTTGACATTAAGCTAACAATATCATTTGTCTCTTAAGTCACTTTTCCGGAGAATTATGGGGGCATTCAGCGGGGAATCCTCTTTTCATTTAGTCTCTAAAGATGCAGAATTAAATTTAAACTTTAATTAAGTCGTAATGGAACTTGAAGTGGATGCAGTATAACCCTCCTGAAGCTCAAGTTTTGCTCACAATAGCCACTTAAGGCACAAACATCTGCAGCCATTAATACATGCTGCAGTGATGCAACACATGCAACCCCATCACCTAGAAATTACGTTTGTATATTACTAAATTGTTTTCATAATTACATTGTGGTGACAATGTAATTCCTGTCTGGATTATGTTCGGCGAGAGACAATGTTTCTTTGACTGAAGGAAACAATCCACTCATGTAGCACGCTCGATTTGCAAGGAGGTGGTTGTGATGGATGGCGGGTGTACAAAGTGCAGGACTGTCGCACCATAATTCAGGGTTCGTGTGTTGATTCCACACAACAAAAGCAGTTTGGTTAAGGTTAGGGAAAGATCAGGATTTCAGTTCAATATTATGAAAAAAAACCTCATGTCTCAAGTCACTTGTGACCGTTGAATAATGCTGTAGTCACGACAAGTGGATGGTGTATCGCAAGATTGCAAACTTTGGCGGAAAACAAATTAATTACGTTATCAGTGAACATTTTACTGATACATTCAGTCTCAACATCTTTGCAACTTCCCAGGCATGTTCGTTAACGATATTTCTAGGGCTGTACCTGACTCAGAGTTTTGAGTCACGTCGGATTTGACTCTACATTACAAAGATTCAACCATTCGCTTTTTTTCTGTTCAGTGCATCGCTCCTGTATCAGCCAACATGAGTACGCTGAGTAAGCTCACATTTTACGGCCTTTCTTTATCATCTGCAATGTGAAAAAAAAACAGATTTCCATACAATCGGTGAAAACTTATGTGTCCTCCTACTCATTAGGGGTGTCCTGATTCTCCAAAATTCACAATTCAATATGACTTTTGATTTGAAGGTCACATTCCATTTCGATTTACACAATTTTTTCCAGCACCGACAGCTGTCGTTGTTGGACTGTTGCCTTGATTTGTAAAGATCAACAGATCATCGGTTTTATGTCTTGACCACTGCTGCTAACATTTTCAAATTCTTCTTTAAAAAGAAAGAAGATATCAAGTGTGATATGACGGCTGGTAAGCTAACCTGTGTCGTCTTGTCGCCTTGTGAAGTTTTTCTTATTCCACAAGTAGGCAGGGGTGGACAGAAAAAAATACAGGGAGAATCTGTGATTCTGCCTTTCGATACCATTCTTGAAATCAAAAGCTCATTTCGATCCATTTTCGATTTAATATTGAAATTGTGACACCCCTGTTGCTCATAGTTCAAGTATGAATTACCTCTTCACAGTACCTCTGAGTGCATGTTTGTACGTGTCTGCATGCACGCATGGCAGCCTGGTGAGTAACTTTCTCATGTTAAAGCTAAATGTCACACTAAAATGTTTCTGAAAACATTTCTGTGCACTAACAGAATCTTGATCCATATTTGATCAGCGCTTCTAGTTTTATTTGAGTTTCGGTGGTCTCCATAGAAAAACAGAGCCCAAATGGCGTCCACCTGGTCACAATATATCTGGGCTGCAACGATTAATCAAGTAATCAATTATTACTCAATTGATTAAATGAATCACCAACTATTTAATTAATCGGTTTAAGCACAGTTTTAAGAAACAAATATCCAAATTCTCTGCTTTCAGCTTCTCAAATATGAATTTGAGCCAAGGCCTTGGGCTTTTGGGAAACACATCATTTGATGGTTTAAAAAAATCTATTAATTGACAGACAGATTAACTAGAGCTAAACATTACTAAAAAAAAAAAAAAAAAAAA
>JAJHUR010140563.1:0-25337 GCA_027495735.1 Lutjanus campechanus | reverse complement strand
ATCTGTTATAGTCTGTTATTAACATAATATAATGAGACTATTAATACATTATATAGTCTTATAAAGGCATACTAATGTTAATAAGCCTCTTATACACACTTATAAGGGCCTTATTACCTATTAATAAATGCTTATTACAAGGACCTTAATATAAAGCGTTACCAAATACTTTAACTTTTTCAGTTTATGCATGAACATTAACAGAAGAGGTCTGGGACATTATGGTGGTTAGAAGTGACAGGAAAAGTGACAGAAAAGAATAAAGAATAAAGGCACAAGTACAGTTATATAATGCAATATAAGTATATAATGCATATAAATGTTTCAGACAAAAAAAAAAAGAAGAAATGTCTAAATAACTGCAACAATCCCATCTTTACCAGCATTTACTCCTGAGTGTAAGTAATTTTCTCCATTGAGAAATAGAGTTGATAAGAAGGGCAATGGGAGGGTTCCTCTGGCGTCAGCATTTTATAATTGTTTTTTTGTTTTTTTTTACATATGGCCATAAAAATATACAAAAGGTATATATTACTTTTACTGAGACCTTTGGGAATATTTCCAAAGTACAGAAAGGTAAAAGAGGAGTCGGATTTTAGGTCCAGAATCTTTGAGACTAAACTGCCCACTCCTTCTTCAAAAGTTATAACATATGAATAAGACCAAAAAATATGAGTGATCCACTGAAACCGTTCCACACACCTTGCTGAAAACCAATGAATTTGGATTTCTGGTTGGGGGTAAGAAAGAATCCAATCAGAATTTTCCCACAGAAATTTCTCCATTGGGGACTGGGCTTCCCATACTTGAATCCATGTTTACTCTGATATTACTATGCTATATTATTTCCTCTAGAAAGAGGTGGTGGATCTGTAGGAACTGGCAGTAATGAAGAGCTTTCTAAATGTGCACTTTGTAATTTACTCACTTTCAATAAAACCAGTAGGTAGACTCTTGCCACAAGATATTTGCTCTATTAAAACAAAACTCATGTTTTCGCTTCTCTCTGCATTTTGAAATATCCTACACAATGAGTTTGTAATTTATTCTTGTTCGTATTGTTTGTTCATGCTCCAGTTGCTTTTAATTTTATTTTGCGGCCTATTTGTGAAATGCGGTGAGACACTGCCTGCATCCAGCAGTGTATTTTTAGAGACCTGGAATGATCAGTGAGCTGTGATAAATGAGATAGTCATCTCCCCTCTCTCCCTCTCTAATTGTATCACCCAGGTTTCTATGAGTTGAGTGAGGGTCAGTCGCCAAAAGCAAGATCTTGTTCCACTGAGCCCACAGAGACAGTCTCCTCCTGGACTTACACCAACGACAGGCCAAAGTCTGTAGGTAAGAGAAATTAGAGCTGTGCTTGCACACATGCACCCTCAGACACAGCATCATACATACGCAGTAAAACAGTTCTAATGGAAGCCGGACAATTTTAACATAAAATTTTCTTCTCTCTGCCAGATCTTCTCTGGTAATTATTGCTTTGCAACTAGCCCACAGACATTAAAAACATAGATGCATCATTGTAGCCTGGCATCACCTAAATTCCTCTGAACACAATCGGATAGGCCTTCAGCCAATCAGAACAACAAAATATATGCCATATATGTCGTGCTTGGTCCATTTCCAAGTGGCACACAAAATGGAGCTGCCTGTTTACAATCTTTCTTGTATTGCAACTAAACAGTACACTGAAATATGTTTGTGAGAACTTTTTAGGAAAGAAATAGGCAATACAGTAACAGAATCTTGATCCATATTTTATAAACCTGCCTAATTTTACAGTTTTAGTTGAGTGTCAGGATTTGGGATTTGTTTTGACACATGGAGTTCATTTCATTGCTATCATGTTGGTTGTTTGAAGCTGAAAAATTCAGGAATTGTGGTAGAGATTAGATGGAAAGAACAAGCTGCAGCCCTCACAACTGAGGCAGATAAATGCAAACATATTGTTTTATAAACTTTAATATTCCATTAATTGAAAACTTGTTTAAAATTGGCACCAAGTCAAACAGTAGAAGTAGATAACATACTGACTTTGCATTCTGGAGTGAAGTTGGGGTTTATGCTGTATACACTGTTATCTATTGACTCACCAGCAAAATTTATGCAATGCACTTCTCTCAAATCAACCTTTTTGACATCAAACAGTATAACGATGCTTCTACATGTTGCCCAACAACTGTATTGTGCTTTGTTTTCAGGTGACCCCCTCACGCTGAATGGAGAAATGGATGTGCCAGTCATACGCACCACCCTACCCCGCTCTTTCTCTGCCCCTTACCCACCTCTGGAGGGCATCGCTGAGGAGGGCACAGCAGTGGACTCCTGGCAGTGGGACCCCAGCGGAGCCAATCAAGCCTGGCAGCAGCAGCAGCCTGCAGAGGATCACATCACTGAGGAGGACTACCAGCAGGCTTTGAGGGTAGAAGGTTACATCCTAAGTCTCATTCAGCGTCACACTCTCGCACCACGGCCGTGTCAGCCTCGCACCACCCTGGGCCCTGACCCCCCATACTGCAGTGCCTCTGGACACAGGAGAACTCCCTCTCTGACCACAGAGCAATGGCACCCTGACCCCCATCTCCATCCCCATGTTGACCCTTCAGCTAACCCCAAGAGCCAGGGCTGGGGTTGTGACCTGCTGGAGGGGGAGGCCTGTGGAGGAGAGGCCCCATCTCTGGAGGAGGACTGCTATCTGGCTCTGCCCTACCCCCAGCCCAGGCCACACTCCCTGGCCGAGAGGCTACCATCACCTCTGCCCTCCCTGGACCCCAACTGTGGTGTTGGGGCTCTTGACCTTTGTTGTGAACCCCCATCCCCCCAGCATTACTTACATCCACAACCCCCTATTCATCACAAACACAATTTAGTAAATGCTCAGTATATCCCTGGACACGTCTGCCACGCCCCTGTGCGCTCCCCCAGACACTACAACCCAGAGCAGCATAAGCCCAACCGAGCTGTCACCTCTCCTGACCACCCCAACTCCAAGTCCAAACACTCTAAGAAGAGCCACAATGAGCGACAGAGAGCCAAGAAATCAAGCAGTAAAACCAGTCGATCTCAGTCTGAAAACAGCCTCCTGGGCCAGCGAGTGTTGCCTGAGCGCAGGTACAGCACCACAGAGAGGCATCAAGGCAGAGGGGATTTCGCTCAGAACCAAGGCGAGGTCACTGGACCACAGGTGGGCAACAACAACCACAATGGGAGCCGACGTTGGTGTTCCAACCTGGAGCTCAGCCAGGATGAAGGAGAAACCCCCCTTATAGGCCAGGGACAAAGACGGCCTCCCCGAAAAGCTCGCCATGGTCATTCCTCTCCCCATTTCCATCTGCCGAACTACCACCACCACCACCACCAGCAGCAGCAGCAGCATGCTCAGCGTTGGCACCCAGACTTCCAGGAGAGAGCACCGCTCTGTCAAGGAGAGGAGGGATACGCTGGTGCCCCCCCTGCAGAGTCCGAGTCCAGCATGAGCGAGGTGTACTCCCCAGCCTCCAGCTCGTTGTCCAGTGATTCAGACGAGAGTGGGGGATTGGTGTGGCCCCAGCAGCTGCCACCACGTCTAGCTTCCACCTCCTCCTCATCCTCGCCTTCACCACAGGCCACTGCCAACACGTCCTCTCAGCCAAAAGCCTTTGTCAAAATCAAAGCCTCCCACGCTCTGAAAAAGAAGATCCTCAGATTCCGCTCAGGGTCCCTCAAAGTCATGACTACTGTGTGAGGAAACGGACAAACCTGTTTTAAACCCACAACCATTACTACTGTGTTGTAAAGCCATCATCAGAGCAACATTGTAGCTGCTATTTTTGGTATTAAAGGGATAGTTCTCTTGATTTGATGTGCAATTTTATGAGGTACTTATCAAAAGTGAGTGTATTAGCTCCAGTATCTGCCAGTCAACACACCTCCCAGTTTAGAAAAGCAGAGATAAGTACCAGTGTGGGAAAGTATCAGCAACAAAAGGTATTTTAGCCACTTAAAAAGGTCCACTATACTTTGCTGTCAGACAGCCTTTTCTTATTGGAAACTGCTGTTATATAAGCACATTGCACTCTCCAAACCAGTGAAACTAAATAGGCACAATCAGTCAAAAATACAACTTGCTGCTGACTTACTGTAGCTAATACATCGACTATTTATAAGTACCACATACAACCCCACTTCAAATAACCAGGAAAAAAACCTATCCCTTTAATTAACCAATCCCATCATTATTTCAACCTACCTCTAATTACAGTATGCTCTTAGTGAGAGACATTTACATTAACATTAATGATTAAAGATCTGCTAGATATCATCTGTCTGTAGTATCTGGTTGAATTTATCTTGTACCTGACAACCATCAGACTCAGAAAATAATTGGCATTATCCTCCTCTAATTGATGATAATTGATTCAAAATTACACTGTGTTGACATGGACCACATTGACGCTAAGTGACTACCAGTTTTTCTGGATGTCTGTTGGCCTTATAGTTAATTAATCACAGATTTATGGTTAATTAATTTCTGCAGAGTAGAGTTGGCCAAATTCAAGTCTACACAACTAATGGGTACATCGCCTTGCTGAACACCAGAGCTCCACAAATGAGACTGAAGTGTTTTATGTTCAGTGACTTTTTTTTATATAATTTTTTATTTTTTATATTTAAGTATATTTCCCAATAATTTCACAAGAAGTTTATTGGAAATAATTGTGTGATTTAGTACTTATCACAGGAAAAACTCCAAATCCATGTAAATAGTCAGTCATTATTCATTTATTATCAGAAACTTCATGCTCTTATTTTCACATTTTGCACGGTCAGCTGACTAAAAGCCTTTCTAGGTTACGCTACCAATAGATTGTAATTAACTGGAGCCTACCATTTGAACACTGCCTCTATTTTATGTTTTTTACAAATTAGTACTAAATTACACAGTTCTTCCCAGGAAACTTCTTGGAAATTAGTTAGAAATGCTTGTTTAAATCAGAAATTACAGACCCATAAAATAAAGCATTTCCAAAGTTTTAGTGTGTGGTAAGACTTAAGCTTTAAAGCAAGGATTTGTCCTGCCCTACACCAGCATCATATAGAAAAATCTATCATTTTTGCAGGAGTGAAAAAAGGTGTAATAATACAAATCTGTTTACGTTTGGTCTTGGGGTGGGTGGGATAGGTTCAATCTCTGAGCAGGGAATGTCTTTATTTTTATCGTTCATTATACTCAGCTCTGCCTCTTTGTAAACTGTGGATTCACACTAAAGTGAACTGCCCATTACCTCTCTTCTTCTTCCAGCTGCTTCAGGGACCAATGAGCAAGTAGAGGCCATAGTAGGGACTAGTGTACATGCATGCATGTACATAAAGTATGTGTAAATGCACAGATTCAACACAGGGACACAGACTTACAGTAGACACTCTTGTAAATATGTATGTTTTTGTATATACCATCATGTGGCCTTGTTTGGAATGAATGTAGTTTGTAAATAAAGGCAATTGTGCTCTTAATTTTGGTACACATTTTTTTTTAATTTATTTATTCTTAAATATCATGCCCCAGCTGGTACGAGATCAAGCTAAAACCCTAAAAATTAATAGAAGAATATGCAGGATTTGTCAGTGGATATTTATTAATGCAGCAGAAAGATGGTTTATTGTTGAGTCTTGTCACCAGGCTGTCAAATATCCACACTTTGTCTTGGTAAAGCATCCTCCAACACAACGAAATAATGAAAAAATGATTTAGAGAGATTTTTTGAGTCTATACATTGTGATTTTTTGTTGTTGTTTTTCAGGAAATCCTACATAGTATGCCTTTAACATAAGTTAGGTATGCAGTTAGCAAGTGGTAATTTTTTTATGAATAATTTCTCTTAAGCAGTGCTTTTGTCTGAATTGCATTTATTTGACAAACCTATAAACACGCTAAAGCTCATGTCAGTCTTATGTTAGGGTCTGTCACACTAGAATAGTGGGTCTCAGATCAAGAGTTCGAAATCTACAGTATATGCACATGGTCATTGAGCTTTAGAGATATGGAGTGTAGCTCCCTCATGTGGTCCATGCATAGTACTGTTACACAAGAGGACGTGGCTGTGTCTGCCACTGTCACTGTTACTTACTGACACATGAGGTATTCAAATATGTATGTTACAATAACTAATTATTAATTGTTTATTTGATATAAAATAATGGTAATTTCATCTGAGTGTATAATTTCTGACAAGAAACTTGAACTGCAGCACAAAAATTGGGTTGCACCAACAAGGATTATTTTTATACCTAATTAAATCATGGTCTAACTTTAAAAAACTATTAATCTAACTTAAAAAGAAGAAAGATTAAATTTAAACCTCACTTTAAACATCAGTTTACTTTTTAATAGAACCCTAGATTCATTCTGTTGCACCAAAACCCAAACTTTAAAGGTGTAATCTGCAAAATCTTCAACTGTTATAAACATAACCCTTTCACTCATCACTTATCACCCACTGGTGAGTGGTGGTGGCTCCATCTGTAGAAACTCTGCCCTCTGCCCATATTTCCTTATTTTGTCTCATTGTTTTGCTGTGCTCAAGATGTTTCACCAACCCAAAACGTTAGTGTTTGACGTCCTGATGCATACGATATGAACAGCTCGGACAAATCCCACTACCGGACTCCGGTTTCAGTGTTATCCAGTATTAACTTGAAACTTACACTTGAGGTGCTTTAACTTTTAAAAGGAAGCCTTTTTTCTTTTTTTATAGATGGATTGACCAAATAATCAACTCTCTTTAAAAAGTTAATGGGCAGACTTAACCCAACTGATTTTTATGATGAGTCTCTTATTTCTTTTACTCCAGCTGATGATTTGGTCAACAAGTTTTTTTTTTCCAGAAGAGTAAATATTAGGACTCTGTCCAGCGATTATGAGTAGACTAACTAGGATAGCTAATTTTTGTTAACTTTTCAGCTGTTTTTGTTTGTTTGTTTTTTAATTTTGAGCTAGCTAGTAAACAATGCAAAGGATTACAAAGCAGCCAAAAGTGAACCTTTTTTCTTTCCTTTCTTATACTTACTAAGTCCCAACTGCACTCAAATTATTTTTTATTTATTTCTTTATTTTAATTTGGGTAGGCAAACATAGACATATTGATTTAACAACAAACAAGTCAAAGAGTAATGCAGAAATAATACCATTTTTAAATTCCTATCAACAACAGAAACAGCTTGTGGTAATCCATATAGGAACAAAAAACAGAAGTGTCAAGTATTTTGTTGCAAATGTTGCAGATTGGGTAACAGTTCCTCTTTGCTGATGTACGACCCAGAGTCAGGCCTGATATCATCTTTAAATAAAACCCAACTGCCTCAGCAAAAAAAATTCCCAAAAAAGCTCAGGAAAATAACAGAGTTGGGCTGTTCACACGTTCAAATACTGATGTTTGTTCTTCAGACTCTGTTTATTTGACCAGTATTTGTCAAACAATTGATTTTAAACTTTGAAACTAACTTTTCTTTACCTTTTCTTTAAGCAACCCCTTTTCTATCATGGAATAAACTGACAATCATGAACTAAGTTACATATTTTATTGATATATCATATTCAATGCAGTGCATAACAATAACAGCACAGAACAACTAATAGCAACTAATAAGCCTTGATTACAATCTCAAACATATTTACATGGAAATGTTCATTAATATGTATGTCACATTTTAAAAAAATAAATAAATCTCAAACAAACTGTAATCCAAACAAACAAACTTTTTTTAGGAACTTTTTATACAATTCTGTCTGTATTATGTAGACTTTAAATTTTATTTTTAACATTCATACTGTACATAATAGTCTTCTTTTTTGACAAATTCAATGTTGTCTTCTCCCCAGTGCTTGTTCATAGTTCCATTAGCTCTTTGGTTTAACTTTGTACTTTTCTAATGCAGGATTAGGCTGCAGAGAATGAAAGCTCTGAGAATATACTGTAATTTGTGTTCACGGGGTCCTTATTCCCCCTTTTGCTGTTTTACATACCGTCAGACACCAAACACTTAAAAAAAGGTCTGTTTGAAGGCATTATTAGTTTCTGATTCTGTGAAAGTGGGAAAAAAAATTCCCCAAACTTCTGTACATCTGAACACCCTCTTTCACCAAATAACACTAATATCTTTATTTAATTTTTTTTTTTTATTCCATTCCTCCCCTGATATTGGACAGATTCTAAGGGGGTTTAGTAATAATCTAAATTTATATAATAAGTATTTCATTTTGTTTTCTTCACTGACATAAATAAAATGCTGGGATATATGCCTAATTAATATGTTTTTTTCTATGTTTTTTAACCTCCTTAAAGTCAAAACCCACCCATGAAACTATGGTGACCACTAGTGAGGATGAGGAGCCACAGGTTTAGAACCAGTGCAGTAAGTAAGCAGAGATTACTCCTGTTAAACTAAACATTTGGTAAACCTTGGCCATTATATTACAACACATTTATAAGAATAGCATGCTATACAGTATATCAAAGTCAGTGACCCCTCAGATTTTTGTCATCTCCTTGCCAGTGCTCGTGCTCTTGGTGTCGGTGTTGGTGACGTACGTTTTCGGTGCAGGATCGTCGCTGATGAAATTGAGAATGTTTCGCAGGGAGCGGTTCATGCTGTCTTTAAAGCCCCGGCCCAGACACACATAGAGCAGCGGGTTGAGGCAGCTGTTGAAATATGCCAGGCAGAGAGCTAAAATGTGAGCCAGGTAGATTTTGGGTCTGTGAGGGGACTTGCGAGGGGTGACCAAAATGAAGAAGTCCACAATGTGAAGTGGGAGCCAGCAGAGGAAGAAGCTCAGCACCACAGCGATGATGACCCTCAGTGTTCGCTTGGAGCGTCCATTACCACGTGAGAGTCCACTCTCTGCTTTCCTGTACACCACCCAGTGACAGACCACTATCACCAGGAAAGGGAAGAAGAACCCCACCAGGAAGCGGTAGGAGGTGATGAGCCAGGCGCTAAGTACTGTGTTCACCGTCAGGCACTCTCTCTTGTGGTCACCTGCTTCAATCTCTTTGGTGTAGATAAACTGGGGGATGCTGCCAATCAGGGCCAGGCACCACACAGCAACACACACCCAGGCAGCCCATTTAGGCCGTCTGTTGTTCTGACACCAGACGGGTTTGCTGACCAGCATCCAGCGATCCAAGCTGATCAGAACCAGCTGCAGGATGCTGCAGTACATCACCACATAAAACAGGCCTTTGACCAGGGTGCAGGCCATTGGGCCAAAGTGCCAGTGGCCATCGTGGACCAGAGGAACCATGAGCAGAGGGATGGAGAGGCAACACAGGAGGTCAGCCAGCGCCAGGTTGAGGAACCAGAGGGAGGTGACAGAGCGCTGCATGCAGAACCCCGTCACCCACACCACCAGAGCGTTTCCAGGGACACCCAGCAAGACCACAAGGCCATAGAAGATCAGGGCCGCTATCTGGATCGGCTGAATCTCAGGGACCAGGGTCTCAGGAAACTCAGGCAGGGTGTAGTTATAGTCGGTTATGTTAAAGTCAGTTATGTTAAAGTCCTCCAGAAAGTAGTCGGTATAGTCCATGATTACCTAAAGCTGTAGATGGAAAAATGGACAAACATATAGAATTATAACATTTTTAATGTGCAGAGCAAAAATGTTTAATGTAAAACCAACATGAGTCGGTAATACTGGCGGAGTTACGCTGGCTACAGGACAAGAGCACACTGAAGCAGTTAATGACAACAAAAAAGGCTTTGGCAAGACTAGCGCACTGTTTGCTGGCCGCCAAGCCAAAAGAGAGACCCCTGCTCCCCGCTTCCTAGACTGTCGGGTGAGACTACATAATAACACAGCAAGCATGGAAACAAAAGCTTACATATGAGGGACGGTCTGTCTACTTCAATCAAGACTACACAACGGAGATACAAAAGAGAAGGAAACAGGTGCGGGATTGTTACCAAAAAAGGTAAAGGAGAAGAACTTGAAGGCACAGTACCAATACTCAACTGAAAGTGTTCCTGGAATCAGTGACCAAGACGTTCACTACACTAAGGGGAGCCGCACGCATGCTGAGGCAGAGAGACTACAGAAGATGATGATGCAGGGCAGCTGGACCACAGTGACAGGACAGAGGGAGAGGAAGAGGAGGGAACCGCGCATCACAGAGGCGGACTTTCAAGCCCTTATGGAGTGAATTGAGTAAAAACAACATTATGGTATGGACCACAGAAAGGACTTAATTAAATAACAGCATAATTTACTGGGGTCCTGGAACGTTGTTGAACAGTTTGAATATCTGCCAATTATAATGGGTATTGAATATAAATTAGGCTGGTTTACTATACTACCAACGTGAATTAAAGCTCCAGTAGGCAACATTGTTTTGGTATAATTGAGAAATAATTTCTTAAAAACCTTTCAGCATATTGTAAATCAGGTGTTCTGAGAGAGAACTAGACTTCTGCACCTCCCCTATGGCTTTGTTTTCAGCATTTAGAGATAGACTTAAACCAATAACAGGTCTTTTAGGACCTGGGGGATTCCTTCTACTAGTGCAGCTGCACGTTCGTTAGACCCTGAACCAATCACGGAAATTATTGCAGGAAAAGTCGCTATAAAACGGAATTATAATAAATAGAAAAGAGCCTAATGAGCAACATGCTCAACCCAGGAGTTTGTCAGCTCACTCAGTTACTTGTGAGTTCACCTTCAGCATGTAAAACTTTTACGTGCTCACTTAAAAGTTTTACATAAGCACGTAAACATAGTACATTACGCCCTGCTCCATATGGAAATGACATTACAGGACTTAGTTGAGCTATATTTTAACCTTGTACTTCATTATATGGACATTACTACTTTGCTTGCAAGTCGCCACCATTATATTGTCTCCGAACAACATTCAAAATGAATATTGAGGTCATGTGGCCTGTTTCGGTGGAAGAGCTACGCCAGTTATGATTGGATAATTACTTTCATTTATGAACAATTACAAACATCTGGCCAACTCCATGGTTATCGGTGGATGTACACAAAATGTGAGTTTTTTTACGCGCGCATGTGTATTACATTTATGTGCACATGTAAAACTCATTGTATTTTTAAAAAAACTGTGTCCCTTTAGGGGCTCCGTACACCTCCACCCTCGGAGAAGTTCTGCAGGCTCCAGGAGCTCCACAGGAGCGCAGGATGAGCACAACATTGTAAACTGACAATAACAAGTGATGACGAGTCCTCCAACATAAGCTGATCTGCTGCTTGTAAGTGTTGCCTGTCAATGTAAAGTTCAGCCTGTTATCCAAAAAATAAAAGCCCAAAAAACACACTGGACTTTAAGCAGCTGCCTCACTATTATTGCCCAGTTTAACGTTACAAACATATACTCCTTCTACAAGATTAATGATTTCTTACAACTCAAAACTCGCTCATTCGATGAACCTTGGCATTGATTTGAACTCTACTTAACGAGAAATGAGCAAACAAAAGCACTTTTCCCAGCCCGGAATTGAAATTCCAAAGGTGGCAACGTGGCTGCAGTGTTGATTTCAACTTAGCATGCTTCCTTGATCTCTAATGACACGTCATTGTCCTTTTATAATTTGTTACAGTAAATATATTTCAGAATAGTGGTCACAAAAAGTTGAGTTTTATTTTCAACATTAATGAAAACTGTTGCAGCTTGCTGACACTTTATAAATCTGACTGATATTTGACATTTTATGGCATCAATAACAAGCCTCTTAAATGAACAACACTGGAAAATGGGGCTATGAAAGCTGTAAAGAGCTCTGAAGTGAAAACAGAAGTACAACACAAAAAGTTCACAATGTTAAGCGTCCTGCTCAGTACTTAAGAGGATCACACCATTTCTCCTTAGCCTCTTAACACATCTGTCTAAGGTGCTTCTAATTTGACACTTCATGCTACTGTTCTCTTCTTATTAATATCAATAATAACATAATCCTTGAATCCAAATTTTATTATTTTTGGACTAGCCCCTTTCATGATAGTCGTGTATGTGCATTGGAAAAATGCAGATATTTAATAAAAAAAAGTCAAGTTCTTTCAAGTTATCTATCCCAAGTCTAAGTCAAGTCTCAAGTAATAAATACCAAGTCAAAGTCAATTCTTTTATCAGTGTTAGTCAAGCAAGTCTCATGTCCTCAAATTTGTAAAGCCTGACTTAAGTCTAGCCATGTGAGTCTAGAGTGCCCCATCTCTGCTGATTAAAACCTGAATTATCTTATTATGTAAAATCTAGTTAATAAGAAGTCACAGTTCATGCAATAAATTAGATTTTTGCTAATATCTCAACTTACAGTTTCAGTGGCCGATGTTGCACTTGGTGTTAGCAGGAAGTTATAGAGCTGTTCTGCTTTTCTGTGACTTTTATACCCCCACCTCTGCCTTTGTCCCCTCTCTCTCTCTCTCTCTCTCTCTCTCTCTCTCACACACACACACACACACACACACACACACACACACACACACACACACACACACACACACACAAAGAGTTTATTTTAAACAAAGAATGTAATAAAATCTAATATAAATCTAATATTGCATATACAGTAGCTCCTCTTTTTTTCATTTTTATGACAGTTTTAAAAATGCTGTGAACATTTTTTCAAGCCTGCACTGTTGATCTTCGATGTATCTGAAATTAGTTACTACATACTGTAGATTAGTGTATTGCATAGTATTTTGTAATTTCCATGCAACTTGCAGGCCTAATGCAGTAAGTAATGCACTTTGACTTGACAATTAATGATAGTTTTATTTAGAAAAGAAGGTTATGGTTGGTGGAGTGCTAAACCAAAAATTCAGTGAGCATATTCTAAAAAAAATTGAAAGTAGCACATCTCAAGTTTTTAAGTCAAGAACAACAAAATACTCTCTAATCACTTTTTAATTTGTGAGCCAAATAGATGAATAGTGAAATGAGAGTGTTTTGTCCTCCTTGATCCCCTTGAACAAGTTTTATTTAGCAGTGGTGTAACACACTACACCTGTAGTAATAGCATTAATTAAAGCTACTACAAGGAACGTTCATATTTAGTTGATTTTGGAGGCTGTTGTGACAAAAGCAGTTGTTTCCACTGTAATCACCACAAAATGTAACATATAATAAAATTCTAATGAATTACAACAAAAAATTTCAAAGTAAAAATTTCCCCCAGCTTTTCTCTAATTGGCTAACCTAACCTAACTGTAACTTTACCTGCAAAAATGTAAACACAGGTTTGTTTCATCTGATTTCAAGTAGAATCTGACCTGGTGGCAGGCACTGAAGAATAACTACATAACTAAATATAAATAGCTAAATAACTAAATAGCTTAACCTCTTACAGATGGTCTTGTCAATTTATGTAGGTCAAATAAAGGCATCAGTATTAAACTGAGACTGTTTCATAACCATTTTTAAAAAACCTCCTTGGAGTGGCTTTAACACATGCATGCTTCAAAAGGCGAGAAAATGTAAAATAGTGACTACAAAAGAAGCTTTGTATCAGGTAATATACCCTCATCAACATGTCTCTGTTGTTTTTATTATAGTATGAAGAGCAACATTGTGTTTCATATATTGTTGTCATGTGCTTCTTTTAATAGAAACCCACACGTAAGTTTTTCATCTCCCAGCTTCCTTTGAATTGAACTGAATCATACGCTGTTATACAATATCCTTACTTCATGGAAACAGAAGAGCACAAGACTTTCTTCCTCACCCAGTTACATTTCCTCAAATGTACTTTTTGTATTTAATTTTTTTAGAGTAACTTATTTGTCTTTTAACCTTACTTGTTACTATTTTGGTTTCAATACACTCATGTGTACATGGTGTTCTAGTCACTTATCTATACAATGAATGAGGTGACTCTAGACCAGTTTCAGTCGGGGGCCAGGCTAGAGCCATTTATCTTGGGTAGTAATAGTACACAAGTAAAAGTGCACAAAAAACATAAAATACTACAGTGCTATTCTTGTACCTGACCTGCTGTGTCATTTCCCTGCGTGGGATGATGAAAGTTGATCTTATCCTACCTTGAACATGGTGTTGCAAGAACTTGGTCTTACATTCACTCCCAGGTATGTTCGCATTAACACAGATGCTGGCCCCTTTTTTGGTCAATTTTGAGCTTCCTTGCACGCACGACAGTCAATTTCACACATTGATAAGTGTTACAGCTCTACACTGGCATTAGTCATATTTCTTATTAACTGTTTCCTGAACTTGCCTGCACTGGGCGTTGTGCTTGTGGGCTCTAGTATGTCTCTGTTGAATTAAAGCCTGGAAGAAAAAAAGAAAAAAAATCTAAAAAAATATTCAGTCTGCCAGGGTTTGTAGATGGTAATATATATAGTATGCACATTTTGGATAAGGTAATTTTGTAGCATAAATTCTAAACAAGTATTATATCACTTACATACAGTATATATGATATAAGAAGTGCAGTTAGCATTTCCTAAATCTTATAAAAGAAACAAACCCTCAATATCAAAAAATCAAAAAACTTTGGGACAAAATACTTTATTGTCAAATTCATAATAATCATTTTACAGTAACACAACAACTTTTCCTTATATACAAGTTATTCACAAATCAGCCTACACACAATTAAAGTTTTATTACACAACTACAATTCTGAATAGCATCTACAACTGTTGTCATGACAAGCAACTAGAGCTGCCCTCCTTTTTTTGGTTCAACATGCATGACAAACAAACTGAATGTCCAGTCCTGCCCAGCTACCATCAGTGATTTTTTTCGACCTTGTGGAAAAATTTTGATTTAAAGCTCAAAGCATTAGTCAACACTAGTCACTCTCATGATGCACGATGAGACATCCGGTTTGCAATATGGCTACTTCATTGAGACATATAACATAATCACTGCATGTGGTCAGTGAAATAAGTTAAAAAGATCACATCTTACAAGACTCCACAAATTCAGAGCTGAGAAAAAACCTTTGAGCTTTGATAAATACTGTTAATACTTAAGGTGCCAGTTAAATGTCCTCAAAATGATGATCTATGAGAAAGATATTTGACAGGCTGTTATCTGTATCAGCGACAGAAATGAATTATACAAAATGATGAAAGAAAACCACAAACTGAAGACAATGTTGTTGCTATGGCAGAACGTTCTCATTTAGCCCTATGACATGACTGAGCATTTAGAAATCAGGAAATAACAAGGGAAATGAAACACAAAGTCACAACATCAGCAAAATTTCCCTAAAAGTTAAGAAAAAAGACAATACCTGAAAAGACACAAAGTTGCTCAAATCTCTGTCACTAACGTCAGCAAACTGAGTTTTGTGTGTGTGTGTCTGAGAATGTGCGTTGGTGTATCTGTGTCCCTGTGTGCAGGCATGTCTGTACATGGCTCGTCTTGTATGCACTGATAGAAACATGGACATATATGTCACAACATACACAACATATTTTGATACGTGTGTTTTCTCCTCTTCATCGACATTGGCTTACAGTTCACACTTTGAACCATCTGTTATTGTCAAACTCCTGGTTGCTATGTTTTTTCATAGTTGTTGCCATACTTGAGGAAGTGTCCTCACAGGGTCATCAGAGGTGCAGAGTTCTCTGAAGTTAGGTCAGTTGAGGGCTGGAGCACTGCTCGGTGGCAGTGTGGGGGTGTCATCTCTAAACGCATCCGACTGAAGGTCTGTGGGGGGGGGAAAGTGCACCGTCTTTATGTTCATCAAATGATTGCCATTTACTGTACATACACAACACAGTGTATGTCATGCATTTTCAACATTCGCTCCAATAGAGATTCACAGTCACTCCAGTCAGGTCTTTGTGCTTTCAGCATTTGAAATGGGCAACAAAGAAATACATATAGAAGTTGTTGGATAGGTGCAGCATTTTAATACAGCCCCATAAAACTGACTTTTTCACGGCAGCCATATTGATATAGTAAAGGCAGGTGTTATCACCCTCATCGTCTAAGCCTGTTATCAATAGGCTCGTTTGAGATGAGCCAGGCCTGCGAACATTACCACACAATGCTTGCCGGTTAGATTAGTGTCCCACTAGATCCCAATTTTCTCTGATTTCATGCACACGCGTAGGCAATGATAACCTCACAAGATTAGGGCGGCTGCAGTTTTTACAGCCAGGCGCAGCAGTTGCTCTCCACTAACTGCAAACAACTGACTGTCACCTTATTGATAACCTGAGAGACTCTTTTAGTTTTGACAACAACCACCAGGTGTTGCAAAAATTCCTAATTTTATGTATAATTGTAATATTTTACGTTTGATATATTAGTCTTGTGTTGTGCAATGAAGGTTTAATCTGTTAACAGACATATCTCTGTGTGCGGTTGATAATAATAATAATAATAAATTATATTTATATATGACCCATCGAAACAAGCAGTTACAAAGTGCTTTACAAAGAGAACATAAACACAATAGAGAATCCTGTGAAAGTCGGGGATCACTCTACTTCAACTTTATCAGCGATCAAGAACACATGCTTTATTTTGCCAGCTATAACTGTCTGAACGTAATCTGCAGACTACAGGTAGCCCACAAGTGAACTATCAGGATGTAAATGTCTCTGTCACTGTCTGTATATTCTGTGAAAGCAGCTGGAAACTGTCTGACTTGACTGCAGCTTTTTGTCACCACCTCCTGCTGCAGCCGCCAGATATCCTCTACTTTCCAGCCAAGGCACAGTTCATCTTGAACAAGCCTAATGTTTAATCGGACGACGGACACTTCAGTTATAAAGTGAAAGTGTCTGCTCACTATAGCAGCAGCAGAGTGGCAGCAGGAGTTAGATTTACAATGTAATGTAGTAGACCATGGTGAAGTTGGTTTGAAGTTGAAACCGGCTATGTCAGCTATTCACTCTGGATCTTATTCAGTTTCACTGAGTAGAGGAAGTCAAATATCCAACTTAACAACTCCACCGCAGTATGCTTTAGGCTAATCACAGAGGTTGCTTATTGATATCCTGATATGGTTGTACAGACCGAAATCCACTTGAAGGGCACTTATATGGAGCTGTTTCACACTGGTCCTTTTAGCCCTGGATTTAATCATTTTTCAGGGGACAACCGCACAAACTTTGGCATGTGCCACGATTGTGCCAGTGTGAAAACTTTCTTAGCTCGGGCTAACAGCTCTCTTATCTTGGGGCTAAGCGTAGTGTGAAGACCCCTGAGGTGTGTGTTCTGTTGTCTGTGCTGTTTCTTCAATATAAAACCATAAAGGCATTACCTGGTGCTAATGTGTCAAAACTAAGGCTCATTGTGGTGTCCCTAACCTAAATGCTTGTTGACCAAGTAAACATGATTATCATCTTGGTAACAATTTTCTACGCTGTTGCTTAGATTTTGAAGGTGGTAGCTGGAGTATTACATATGTGATTGCTCAAAAGACACTAGTAGGACATTGGTTGATAAGGCTTAAGTGATAAGGCTGTTTGGCTTGTTGTTAGGGTGTTGTTTGGTTGTATCCAAATTGATACCTAGCCACATACACAGAAATACAGTAATATAATATAATGTAGTCACACATACACACACTTTTACACCCCAGATGGGAGAAGCAAGACTTGGTTTGTGGTTGCATTGCGCAATGTTTCTCAGCTACACCCAATTTGGGTATTAGTTCACTCACATTCACACATGCTGTGAAATAATCCACAGTAGCTACTGCTGAGTCAGTATTTACATTGAAAATGTGTTTTTAAAACCAAAACTGGAACAATTGATTTTATAGTGCAGTCTAGGGTATTTTTAAGTTTTAACATTAAATTGTTTTTTTGTTTTTTTGTTTTTTAAACCATGAGAGGGAGTGTAAAGCATAGAGTATAATAACATGTCTAACTCACCAATGAGTGTCAAGCCTTGCTGCTGGTTCAGTATAACTGACGTGTCCTCTTCCTCCTCGTCTTCTCCCCAGTCTGCTATGTTGGCTGGGGGGATGCACTGCTCCAAGAACAGGTCCTCCTCGTCCTCCTCCATGTCCATGTTCTCTGGAGGCCAGCGCAGCTCTCCACTCTCCACCTCGCTCACCTCCGTGGGTTCCACTACGATGGAGGGTAGACGCTCCTTCTCATGGTCGTGGTCCAGGCTGTTCAGGGTGGTCTCTGGGCTCAGGACAACCTCAACAGGGTCAGGGAAGATCTGGGGGAAAAAGGGTGAAGAGCTGACTGAGAATTGAGCAAAAAAGTCAGACTGAAACTAAGTTCAGTTCACAGCAAAAAATGTCAGTGAATCTGTTAATCTGCATTTGTTTTAATAGTTTTGAAATCAGGTTTATTGTCCAGATCTGACCACTCTGATATTGACTAATCCTACAGATTTCTCACTCACACACACACACACACACACACACACACACACACCTACGCAACGTCTGGATTATGGATTTTGTGTACTTTGTGTCTCAGGGTTTTTAATCTGTGTTTTTTTTATCAGTGTTTGTGTCACTAGTGTCTAGAAGTGTCTAGTAACTGTTTAGTTCTAACAAACCCATTTTAAAATAAATAAAGTGAAATAAAATTGACATTTTATCTGAAACTATTATATTGTCTTGGTGTGACTGGGTTGTCACACTGATTTTAAAAGGGTCTGATCACCGTATAATGACGAAATATACCTGGAATGGCAATCTTTGGTCCTTCCTTTGCATGTCTTCACAGTTTGGATCTTGACCACTCATCTCATCCATCTCTCTGCAGATGAAACAAAGCCAAAGTGAGACTAGAAACACACACTTTAAAGGAACAAGTGCCATTCTCAGCATAGAAACCTTCCCTTTGAAATCTCTTTTCAGTCTTTTGGTCCTCTTTTCTGCATGTAGAAACCCTTTAATACAGTAGAAAACCAAAGAATCCCCAGAGAGCACCTACCTTCAATGAACCTTGAATTTGTCTTGGAACAAGTTTTCATAACCACTTTACTTTGGACTCTCCTTAAAATCAAATTAGATCAAAATATGACATATCCGACATGTCCTGTGTTTTTCCATGAGTTATGGTAACTAGCTAGAAATAGCTAGCAGGAAGCACACAATTACCTTGAATAAATTACATATTTCTGTGCATTTGAACATTGTTGGGGACATTTGGGATACTGTAAGTATATATAAATGTATAAAAACAGTGGTTTTATCCATTATAATGCATTTTAATGAGGACATGTTAAAGCTAATTAGCTTAATTTACTCTAACATCTCTAATAAAAGACTGGATCTTCATGCATTGAGGTGAGTTAGCTAACATATTAAATAACTGTGTGACACCTATCCTTAGCAGCTAACTAGTTAGCTATGTATTATTGAAACATATTGGCAAATTAGCTGTATTATTGTACCACTACTCTTGTGAGCTACAATGGACCGTTTTGTAATTTCTTGAGCAAGAGACTCTGATATACATAGCACCTCAAAAACCACATGCAAAAGTTGAGGTTGAGGCTAATACAGCTAGGATTAGCCATTGCACAACTGCTGCTGATTTAGCAGCTATGGGTAAGTGCAAATGAAAGAAAACATGAAGATATTAAATGCAAGAAATGTAACAGGTGGTCTCTGCTCCATCTCTTTATAAGCTAAGGCAGTGGTTTTCAAACTTTTTGTGGCCAAGGCACACCAAAAGGCAAGCCAAAAAGTCACACCTGTATTCATATGCAAAATAGTGTATAAATAGTGTATAACTTTCGTCATTAAAAGAATAAATAAATAGATAATAAAATCCCATGTCACACCTGGACTTGACTCACAGCACAACAATGTGCCTGTATGAGGTTTGCATTGCCTGAAAAACATTGAAGACCCCTGCAATAAGCAAATAGCTTGTGTGCTTTAGGAGGCATCTCCAGTTAATATTTAGTTAGAAACTCAGAGTCTGTAGAGGTTTAGATGAAAGAGCTCATTCCATTGATTCTTTAACTCTTGGATCACATGTCTCATTCATTCATCATTTGAACATCTTCTACACCAAATGGTATGCACATACTGTAAATATATCTTTGAATTTTGGATGAATGATGTTTGCCACTTATGACAGTACAACAGATGCCAGAAATCTGCAGTGACTGACACTGGATGGAAAACTAGAAAATCAGGATTTTCAGCCTACTGACACTTACGCGGCCTTGTTAGTCTCACTCTGACATGTCTATCTGACTTGTGTACAAGTGTCGAACAGCTCTGAGGCACTGGATGAAATCACTTCATCCAGTTTTCTATGAAATAACATCACTGCCCCCCCTCATGCCCTTGTGTCATCACTGAATAACACTAGTATGTCTGCGTCCAACGTCCCAGACTTTTGATAGCTCACAGATTTTCTGTCCTACATCTGATTTGCCAAAGCTGGTCTGACTATGTGAATTATGTGAGTGTGTAATTCTCCTAACACACACATGCACACACTGAAACACACTCAGATTAGTGCAGAACTCAAATAGGGTTTGATACCAAAATGGATTATGTCCTCTGGCCCTCATATTTTATTTTCTGACAGAACAAATGCGCTGTTTTGGCTCTGTCAGCTCTTACAAAGGGTTGTGAGGCAGAAGCTGTTCAAAACTTCTATGTCATCTCACTGACACTGGTGCAAATAGTGGCTTTATTTTATGTGACATGCAGCAAAGTTATCTCTGTTGATCTGATCATGTGACCTGAAACAGACTGTATATTGGGCCCACATTATCTGTAAAGTAGTCACTTGTTTCTGCTAGATGCATGAGCCTGTGTCAACATCCATCGTCAATCTGTTTATGGTCTCCAGAAAAGCCGACAGGGGATTAAGAAGGACTGAGGATCTGTCCGAATCCTCTTTCCTCCCCTCTCTCCTGCTCCCTCTCTCTTTTTCTCTCTGCATCTCAGTGTCTGTCCTCCCTCCATTAAGTACCGATCACAACTTGTTGTCATTCAGTGGCCTGATGTAATGACACAACCTGTTAAATCTTGCTTACTCTTTAATGAAATTTCAGTTGAAAGACAGATCTAATCTCTAGTCCTTCTGTTTTTAGACTCAGGGTCGGGGACTTTTTGGTATTTACTAACAGCAACACCAGTGATGCAACGTCAAACTGAGGAGGGAAATCAGACTATTTTGAGTGCTTGTGAATGCTTCTTGGAAATGAGATAATTTGGTAGAAAAGGTTAGTTCAAAAAATCAAAGCATGGTTGGATGAAGTAGAGGAGATTAGATACAAATTTGTTTTTACTTTTAAGGACTTCAGCAACTTAGCTAATAGCTTTTCAGAATCATGAAGGAAGGTCTTATTAGTTTGCTCTTAAGAAAAATTTGCTGTAAAATTTATAACAACTGGCTGTTTGGAAAATACTTGTTTCACAGCAGAATATGGAAATATAAGGTATTTCCAAGTCCCATCTGGATATCTTACTATAAATGAATGTCATGCACAAAGATATATTTTAGCCTTGCTAGCAGTGTGGTTCTTCTTTGACCACTTTGGTTAAGACTGAAATATCTCAACTATAAGATAGAAAGCCATGAAATTTTGTACATTCATGGTTTTCAGCGGATGTATCCTGCCAACCCTTAACACTTCATATAGTGCTATCATCAGGTCAGTTTTGAATTTGACCAAACTTTAGTTTATTCCCAAATACCTGCAAAGCTAATGACATTCCCATCACAATCAGCTGTACTTTGTGTTCACTGCTAATTTACAAACATTATCGTGATAACGCACTAAACCCTCGGTCTTTAACAGGGGGTCCACAACCACTAGGGGGTCCTCAGAGTTACTTAAATTCAATAAGCTGTTTTTATTGTGGTTGTTGTTATTTTACATTTTCAAATTTCTAATTTATTATTAGCAAAGATAAATCAGTCTATTCATTTAAAAAAATGTAACAATACTGACAAAAGGCTACCAATGAATCCTTGTGCAATCATGCGAGCAGGCTATGAACCACTGTGCAGCATCCATTCAAAGGGCAAACTAGTTAGCTATGTGCTATTGAAACCTATTGGCTGCTATTGTAACTTGGCTGTAGACTTGCAGTCTTCATCAAATAGCATAAAACTAATAAAGCACTCTCATTTCATATAAAAGATATGTCGGTTATATGCTAGCACACACCTGTCTCTGTAAAAAGGGGCCATCTACAAGACACCGTGTCTTGTCTGAGAAAGCCAGTTGAAGAAGCATTCAAGAGGCTTTAGGTCAAGTAAGTGCATTGTGTTGAAGGTCACGGGTCAGGACCACACTGACTGTGACGTGTTCAGTTGCAAACATGGTTTAGAAGTTTCTAAAAAATAAAAAAATAATGGCTTCTGTGTGACACTCACAAGGGTTTCTGGTTGTTTTGAATTTATCAGACACAAGAAGAATTTGTAGTTTCAACGACTGAGAATTTCAAAATTTTCATCAATGAGTTTCTCTCAGTCTCTCTCCCTCTCGGCTATCCTCTTTCTCTCACATACAAATTCAATAGAATTGATCAGAATTCATTTTAGCTTTTTTTTCTTGTCTGACTGCCTTAATGCAACAGATTTCAGACTTGATGTGCCTATCAACATGCTTAAGTTCATTGTATAATATGACAAATGAAGAAACACTAAGCCAGTTTGCACAGCCATCAAAACGAGGACACCCTGTTCTCGTCTAAATAGGATCAGCTCTGGGAGGATGCTATCATTTCTGACCCATTTGTGAATGTGCGCAGCCCTA
Organism: Lutjanus campechanus; assembly: GCA_027495735.1. NCBI lineage: Eukaryota > Metazoa > Chordata > Actinopteri > Lutjaniformes > Lutjanidae > Lutjanus > Lutjanus campechanus. The sequence goes on along the minus strand of JAJHUR010140563.1, from coordinate 2,652 downwards.
CAATTCAATTTCTGATATTATGCTGCTGACAACTGTGTCACGCTAAGCTGTTTGTGTGCCACCTGGGATGGAAACTTTCAGCAGCTATTATGATGAAGACGCTTAACCTCCATGTAATCCCTCTCATATACACTCTCTCTAAACACCTGCATGTTTCAGCTCAGTCAACAGTCACTCGCTGTTTGTGCAGCGTACTGTATTCTACATGCCACAGGTTCACACGTGCAGTATAACTTACATTATGAATAAAATACCGAATGTCCTGCCAATAACTATAATCTATAAATGACTGAAGGATACAGAGCTCAGTTTAATAATGAAATAAATCAAAGTTCAATTAAGGTAATAAGCAAGCCTCATGGGGAGATTTAAAAGAGATTTAAACCACAAAACATGTTATCACCTTTTTTTTCACAAAAAGCAGATGTTGTATCTTTTAATGAGCACAAGCCAAATTATCAAATACATATCTAACCACGATCACATGTAACAGTCAGGTCTCAACAGGAAAAGAAAATAGGTCAGGACTGTGATAAAAATGTGTTAATAAACTAGATAACAAACTAAGTGGTAAGCATTTCTTTTTCCTGTGTCTATTAGAGAAACTAAGTTCATGCAGAAATACGCGATGGGATAAATGGACCACAAATCACTTTAAAAATGCTACTTTTAAATGTTTCTTGCAACATGCTGTTGTTCCACAAAGAGTTACATTATTGTGAAGAAATTCTGTGTTTCCATTACAGCAGCCATGAAGGCTTCCTGTTTTAACATAGCAGTTTTACTCTTCTTGAGCATCACCAGAGCTGGACTGTTACAGATTTGAAAGATATGCCCAGAGTTACAAAACTCATGAAGGCTGACAGCACCATTTACTGGGCTTATCAACTGGGTTTAATCACACCACAACCACACAGCAAACAGCTCTGGAGTAGTTGACCACTCTTCCTTCAAGCCTTATACACACAGATATTGGCCATCCACATCCTTTAATACATACACTCAGAATGCAAACTATGTATTACCATGGCTTTCAGGGGAGCACAATGTTGTTTTTTTTTGTAACGTGGCACTGGGGGTTAGGGTTAGGTTTCCATAGCTTAGTGGCATCAATAAAACACAGATAGGCCAAATAGTAAAATAGCCGATTATTATATTTTGTAGCTATGCTTTGATGGTGATGGCAAGAATTACATGCATGCTGGTATCTTTACTTTAAGTCAGGAATAATGTACAGTGAGCATGCAGGCCATTATTGTGACATAAACCCCAACAGGGTGATGCAGGAATTAAATCATCCCGAGGGGTTTATTTTACAATTTTGACCTGCTCGCTGTACATTATCTCACTTATCACATTACTGCAGGGGTTCCCAACCTTTTTTGGGGCGTGACCCCATTTTGACATCACAAATTTCTGGGGACCCCAGAGACACTTTTTTCGAGAATTAGTTTTTGATCATGTTTTTTATACTGTGTTGCAAATACAGAGTATCCAGGATTAGTGCACAAAGTGACAATTTTATTTTCCCTGATCAGGATATAGGCTTTATTTACAAGGCTGAAAATTAATACTGAACAAACAATCTGTTCAGATATTTTTTATATGCTGCATTTTATTTGAACTAGATTTATATTCGAGGAAGTGAAAGCATAGAATACAGTTGTTTAAGATTGCGTGTGGTGTTTTAATTTTGAAAAGAATAATTAGTTAAAAAATATTTTTATCAGTAAATCTTTATCAATTACTAGACATTTCAGGCGACCCCATTTGAATTACAGGCGACCCCATGTGGGGTCGCAACCCCAAGGTTGAAAAACACTGCATTACTGTTTTGTTACTTGCCAGCAAAAATCAATAATGTGACATACAATATTAATTCTAAAATGATTTTAGGGATTTGAAAATGATTGTTGTGTTCACAACGTTGTGAACTGGAAGTTTTCTGCTCAGTTCAAGATTCTGTTCATGACTTCTGTGTCATAATTATGAGTTCATGAGTTCCATTTGAATGCAGCATATGGTCAGAACTGTGTCCATAGCAACAGTCTGTTCTTCATAGCAACACTTTGTTATACATAGCAACAGTCTGAAATTACAGACTCTAGAATGCTGTAATCACCAATCAGAATCAAATCTTTAACAAAGCCATGTAATAATGATTAATAAACCTCAAACCTCATCATAGATAAATAATACCCTCATTTTTGGCATGATCCATGATGATAAATAAAAATAAAAATAGAAAATTCATGGCAGCATAATAATTTTAGAGACCCCCTAAAATGTCACAAATTTTGTTCTCAGCTAAGATTTTTAGGAGGAGCCGAGCTCACCCTGGCTCAACTTTAGATTGCACCCTGCTAATACAAAATTGTAGTGCAAATAGAATACCTAACTATAAAACTTAAACCAAGTACCTCCTGGTAATGTAGCTCTCTTTTATTGCTTTGTCTTCTCTTGTATGTCACACTACTCAGTTGCATTGACACTGAGTGTACATTCATGTTTTCTTGTTGCTTGGTTGTCTTACTTTTTAACCCTAACGTCCTGTCTTCCACTAAACCTCAAATTCAGACACATAAAACACGCATGTAAATGAATTTGTTCACATGATCACATATGTATGGGACTGTGATGTGAACCTTCTAC
>JAJHUR010140562.1:56117-80601 GCA_027495735.1 Lutjanus campechanus | reverse complement strand
ATTTATTTTATATATATATATATATATATATATATATATATATATATATATATATGTATATATATGTAAAGTTGACATTGTAAAGATTTATTTGCATTTTAGAAAGAGAAAATGAAGATGTTCCTCTCCCTCCTGGTGTACTTCTTTGCAGAACAGAGAGTAAGTAAGTTGAGGACAGGAATAACTTGAGAGTAGTTGAGGATAATCCTGCTTCCTCTGTGATCTCATCACTGCAGTGTTAATAGATGTTATATAGGGGGGTGCTTTCAAGGGAGAGATCACTGTGCAGGTTTCTATTATGGTGACATCTCTAGAGATGGCATGCATATCTGGTGCCAGCTTCACTTAGCGGGGCAGGGAAGGTTTCAGTTTGAAAGATAAATGCTGTGAAGGTGCAGCGAATGCCAGTGCACAGTTTGAAAATGAGAGGCAGGGTGTTTGACTATGACTGACTAATTGTGTTTCAAATTGGGTCTTTGAGCGCACAATGGGGAATGGGATTGCTCTGAGCTCCCCACTGAAGCACCCAAGGATGAGAAAGTTGTCAGATTTGTAGGTCAGGCTGCAGGGGTTGTTGTTAGGCAGACTTGCTCACAGCTCCAGATGTGACAGCGGTTTGATGCAAGGCTATATTTGAAGGCGAGTGTTTGCTTTAAGTTCCCAGTTCCCCTTTTTTATAAACTTTTATACTGTCATGCAGATGTTTCTTTTGCAGATTTTATCCCCTCTGTGTCTGAATTGTCTTGTTTTAGCTCTTTTTCCTTCCTCTGTTCATGTTCTCTGACATGCTGCGTTAAAATCTTAATTGATTTCACAGTGTTAAAGGGAATTGTGGGAGTGTATCCTAGTCCCATCTGGAGCTTATCAGAGCCTGACCCGGTTTCGGTGTGTGCTACGGTAGCGTGCAGCTCCACTGGGACCTGTCCCCTCCTCGTGCTGACAAAGGGAAGAAGGCCACAACCGTCCCCATCCTGTCCCAGCCCGACGTCGCCCGACACAACCTGACAACATCACCTAAATCTGCTCTCACGCTGCTCTGCTCCAGAGAACCAAAAGTTGCTTACAGTACAGTTTCTCCCTCCATCCACATTGTAGGTCACTTGGTCTTCCTTTCCTCCATTTTGGAAAGAGCTTGCGGGGATATTTTGCCCTACAAAAAAATAATTATCTTATCTCCCTAATTCCCAATTATTATGCACAGGCTTATTTAAGAAAAAGGATTAGATTTTCTCCCTTTTTTTTGGTGGCTGCACCAGCAAGCAGGGGATGAATTTGAATGTGACACTCCTCTCTCCTCTCCTCTCTTCTCCTGTCCTCCGCAGCAGCAGTGAGGGGGGTCCTACACATGGATGAACTGGGGGAGGAGAGAGCACACTGAGGCTGTCATGTAAGCCGTCTCCTCTGGGGCCACCTCTCGGTGCGCGCTGCTTCCTGCCTCAGGTAGAAGCCTCAGTGTTGCTGCTGCTGAGGCGTCAGGCTGCTCGCTGCTTGCTGCCTCTCCTCTCCCTCCCTCTGAGAAGGCAACAGCTCCACACTCAAAGCACTGAAATGGAGAAGGTAAGCTGTTTGCTTCATCTTGATTTGAACAAAATCTTCCTCTCTGACACAGCTAGAGATACAGAAGGAGGTTGTTTCTGGTTTTGTGCAGCAGTTTCACTGCAGAGTTTGCACTGTTGATCCTGTGATTGAATCCCTTCAGGGCTTTAGGGGCCTTTCTGTGCAGAGTTGGCATGCTTCCTATGTTTGTGTTACTCTCTTCTCACTTTAAAAAACATAGATAAATATTAGGAATAACCCTGCCATCACCTTTAGACAAGGAATAGGGTTTTAAAACTGTTCATTTCTCCTAAACTGGCAGAAAAAGTCAAGCAGAGGATGATTAATAAAGTATAACTTAGGTGGACATAGTTCTACTGTGCATCATTTATTTTATTATTTATTGGTTTATTTGTCAGGGACAATGCAAGAAACATTGTAGCAGGTTACAATAACAAGATACAGATGTGTTGCATGTAGGGTTTCTAGTCAAGGCTAATTTGCGGCCCCTGTCCCCGGTGAGGCTTTTCTACTTAAAAGGTTATGACATAAAAAATTACAAAAATTCACTACTAAAATTAAGCACATAGTAAGTAGTGAAATGCATAGACCGAAATCGGTGATCAAAAGTCGCAGGTTTGGTTTTGTTTCAGCCATTGTTTCACCTTTTTTATTGAATGTGGATTTCTCGCAGCTTTCATTCTCTTTTATTTGCTCATATCTGAAACAAAATCAGTAAACGCAAGAGACTAAAAGGAGTCGCTTTGTTTGGGGGGTTTTTTTTGTTTGTTTTTTTGATAATAAAATCGCCAAGATCCTTATTTTATCAGATTTTATGTCTTTGTAACGTTTATATACATCATAATATTTAAAGGCATAACACACAACACTTTCCTCCTCCTTATTTTCTCATTATTTTGCAGTGCTAAGAAGGCTTTAGCAACCCAAAACATGGGTTGAGACTCAACAATTGACAATCTTTCTGGTCCGTTTACAAATAGCTAAGACAGCAAATCCCACTGATTCTACCTTTCAGTGCAGAAATCTGAGTTAAAATGATTTTGCAAGTGCACAAACAATGCACTAGCACAGCTTTAGTTTCACTCTGAGGCAGCTGCCAGCACAAGAACAAATAACAACTCTTGGAAGTGTGATTTTAGATTAGAGTAAAGCGTCAACACAAATGTTTCTGACATATGCCACTTTGTTGTTTTTTTTATTACATGGGCCTGTGTGTGTCTGTGAGAGAGTGTGTGTGCTCACTGTATATCTTAAAGCTACGACAAGAAACTTTCATGTTGTGTTGATTTGTGTCGAGGCCCCTGTGGACAAAAGTGGGATTGTTTACACAAGAGCTGCAACAATAATAATATCAAAATAATATCCAAATTCTCTGATTTCTGGTTCTGAAATGTAACTGTTTTCTGGATTCTTTAGTCCTCTACAACAGTAAACTGAATATTTTTGGGTTGTGGATAAAACAAGACATTTAAGGATGTTATCTTGGACTTTTTGATTGAATTGATCAGCATTTTTCACAGTTTTCTGACATTTTAGAGACCAAACAACTAATCTATTAATCAAGAAAATAATTGTCAGATGAAATGACAACAAAAACAATAATTGCAGCTCTAGTTTCCACTGTAATAACCACAAAATATAAGGTAAAAAATGAAATTATATAAAGGAAAATCTGTTTAACTGGCTAACAAGCTACTCATTGTAACTTTGCCTGTGAAAATATAAAGAATGGTTTGTTTAAAGTCATATAGAGGCAACTTGTTTGCACCAGTTAAAACTCTTTGTAGTAGCTTTAAACACATGAAGGGTTTTACTTGTGTTTGTGTTGTGTTGTGTTTCCCTTTCAGAGCTGCTCAGAGTGCTCCGAGCCGACACTTGCACAGAGCCTGTGTACACTCTGCAACAAGTGGCTGTGTTACCAGTGCACAGATGTGCATCAGCACCAGAGAGCTCCCACCACCTCCCAGTACACAGACCTGCACCCACAGCAGAGGCCCAGTGCCGCCCAGCGTCCTGACCTGCACCAGAGAGGCTCCAGCTCACTGCCTCCGACCGGACAAGGCAAGATATTTACATGGTTCAACAGTTTGTCACCTCCATTTTCCAAGCCGGTGTGACAGATTATTAGCAGGGTTACACAGTCTGCCTCTCTGTCTGTCACCTGAACGCCTGTTATGGCTCCTTTATTTCCCCTCTGCTGCTCTGTTTGTTTGTTAATCATGTCTCAGTAGGAACTGTTGCGATGAATAATGCATGGCAGTGATGGTTGATAATCGTTCCTGGAGATCCCTGTGTTTTATTACACCTCTCTTTAACACACGTGTGGCCCAGATTTTAAAGCGGCCCTATGATTTCATTTTTGCTAATATTAGTGTGTTGCTATTTAAAGCCCCCTCCAGTTTGCCTGGAAGCTTTGTTCCCAGCTGCTTCTGTAGGACTGTACTGCTCAAGTTGTCAAATCATAACGAGCACGTCCTGAACCTTTATTGTGATGTGGGAGTATTACTGTTTGGTTTGTGTACTTGTGTGTGAGAAAAGCTGTGTGAGTGCGCTTCACAGACAGGATGTGGTCAGTCAGATCGGGTTGATGCACATGGGGTGATGCTGAGCTCTCGACCACAGAGATGTGTGAAGATGATAGCAGGCAGGAGGGGGTTGGCTGAGGTGAGCCGGCCAGCAGAGAGCAGCAGGGCTGCGTTCATTAGCCTCACCCAGCTATTGTTAGACAGACGTTCTGCGGGCCAACAGCTTCTACTGTGACCTATTTAGAAATGTGTGAGAGATATTTTTTGAGGTTTTGTATTAGTATGTATAAGTGTGGCTGTTAGTTCATCAAAGGTTGATTGGACGGCACTGAAATATGGTTCACTAACACCTTTGTCTCACAACACATTGCAACCTCAACCTGCAACCTATATCCCACAATTATTTCATCGTTTTTGTTTCAAGGTGCAGAGAGACGCCTGTTTGAATATTTGATGCATCTACTGCTCCACAGTAGCACCAAGTAGAAGTTTCAGGTCTGCTTTTATCATGAAAAATTACGTGAATGTAAACATATTGGCAGATTAGACATCATTGTGGTCATTTTCAGAAAGAAAATATGATCCAGGTAAAATGTGCTGCAAGTATCTCTAAAAAACAGCTGTACACTCAAACAATGCAATAAATCCTGGAAAACTTTATACCTAGATTCATTTTAACAAGGGTCTAATGTTCAAAAGTCATCTGTTTGTTTCAATTTAGGTAAACCATAATCCAAAAAGGAGGGTAAGTGTTGAAATGAAGCCAGTTGGCTTAGCTTAGTTTAGCTTAGCATAAAGACTGGTAACAGGGAAGCAGCTACACTGGCTCTGTCCAAAGTTAAATTAAATAAATAAGTGTCCAAAAAATAAAGTCTGTCTACCAGCACCTTTAAAGGACTGGTGTGTAGGATTAAGTGGCATCTAAGCAGTGAGCTTGCAGATTGCAACACAAAACACAACAGGTAGCATTTGGTTTGTCTGTTCTGGGCCACTGTAGAAACATGGCAGTAGTAGTAGTAGCAAGTGACCTCCATGGAAGAGGACCTGCACCCTCTGTAGAAACACAACAATTCTTATTCTTATTTTTCAGGTGATTATACAATAATGAAAACATATTTATGACTATTGTACTTTATTTCTGCCATATTCTGCCAGTAAATCCCCACAAATCTTACACACTGGAACTCTAAAGCTCATGAATTAGCACATTACATGGGATTGAAATGCACTTGGAACCCATCTGCTATCATATGACGATGATTTAGCTCTTTATTAGCTGTTTTTAATATTAATATTATATTATGTGTTCATAGTGACAAGCTAAAATGTTGTCTGGACCTACAACACTTTGTTGTCTCTCAACTCCAACTCCTTGCTTGCATCTCAAGTTGCTAATCAGACCGTTAACAATGATGACGAGGAAGTCTTGGCATGGATATCCGTTGTCCAGATAGCTGCTGGCTCCACCGGAAGCCCTGAAACTTTGGCCGTTGTCTCCAGAGACTAAATCATCATCAGGCGATAGCTGATGAGTTCTAAGATTGAGTCCAGCATTAAACATAATGTAACTAACTCTAAAAGCACTATCGGACGTTTTTACGTTCAAACTACCAGTCATCAGAAGAAAATAAAATTCAGCTTCTTCTTTGCTCTCAAAATTAGACCCACTGTATTTACAGAACCACAGTGTAACAGCACAGTGATAAAGGTGATAATTATGTATGACTCATCAACAAGACACTTAAAACAGTGTGAGATGCTGCCCGCCTTTCAAACATCTACAAGAGAACTGAAATACAAACTGACAATCCAAACCCAGTGTCTTATTTATCAAACAAATCTTAAATCAAACTTAAAATAGCTTATTGCCTGGTTATCTGGCAAGGCATATTTATTTATATAGCACATTTCATATCCAAAGGCAAAGTGTTTTACAGATACACAGGCAAAAGACAAGAACCACGATAAAAACAATAAAAGCAAACAAGCAACAGCACACAGGATAAAAACAAATTAAATAAATAAACTACAATAAACTAACAGAATCAAGAGCAATAATAAACAGCAGGCTTGGAGAGTAACAGATTACACGTAACAGATTACATAATCTGGATACAAACAAAAGATAACTGTATTACAATTTTAAAATAAAGAGCATTATACTGCTATGCACAGTGTGCACACAGTTTCCAGTCCAGTACAATCCATGCTTCACTGGGTGGAAATTTAGCAATTTTTTGTATTTAAACCAATCAGTCAATCAATAAATTGTGCACAGCAAAAGAAGGAAAAGATGGACCAACTAATAAATCAAACAATGAACATGAATCACTGAGAGCTGCAATGATTAATCTATTTTCAATAGATTCATTAAATTAATCTATTTTGATTATTGATGAATAATTTTGAGTCATTTTTTAACAAAAAAAAATGTCCAAACTCCCTGATTCCAGCTTCTTAAATGTGATTATTTTCTAGTTTCTTTACTCCTCTCTACAGTAAACTGAATATTATATTATAATATTATACCTAACAACTAATCGATTAGTGCAGAAAATGTTCAAAAGATGATAATGAAAATATTAATTAAAGGAAAAACTCAAAACATTGGGCCAGCCATGTGGAGCACAGGGACATGCATGTTTGGATTAATCGCTGATGAAAATCATCATTAGTTGCAGCCCTAAAAACACTGTATTAGACTCAACAGTTTCACCGCATTTACACTGAGGTATTCCAAAAGTAACAGAAAGTGATGAAGTTTCATTACTTTAATATTGTGATACTTGGATTACATTACTGACTCAGTAATTAGTAACTGTATCAGAATACCTTTTTAAAGTACGCCTCCGAACCCTGGTTAACAGGTAGATCTATAGCTGGATTTGAAAGTAGTCCGCTTTGTCTCAAGTCTGGCAGTTTGCTCCCTTTCTGAGCAGCTTCAACATGTTTAGTTTGACTCTGGGAACAGCCTGTAATCCAGAACCAGTGGACCTGAGCGGTCTGTGAGGCTCATACAGGGTCAGCAGAGCTGATAAGTATCTTGGATCTAAACTGTTCAGTGATTTATAGAAGTTTGAAGTGGATTCTGTGAGAAACTCATTGTTAGTTTGTTTTCACCAAATACTTTCTAGACTGTGAGAACACACTGTTGGTCGTCTTCTTGCTGTGGGTGTGAATTGCTTGTCGACTGTTGCTAATGCTCCGTGCTCTCCCCTCTTTCTCTCCTCTCCCTCCTCTCCCTCCGTCTGTCTTATAGGCCCGGGGTCGTATCCTTGCTCCCTCCTCATGTGCCACTCTCACAGACAGGAGCCCTTGGAGCTGTTTTGTGAGTCATGTGACCTTCTGTGCTGTAGCAGCTGTCACCTGTCCTCCCACAAAAACCACAGGTCAGTCCTCAGATGCACAGCACAAGGACACTGCAGAGAAGGGCTAACCGCAGGTTCAAAACTTCCTCTGAGCAACAACTCGAGCTTTAACCGCCTTGTCACTTTTTTTATCATCTGCATCTGCATACACTACCCTTGGCCCGACTAATACCTATTAAGTATTCATGTGCTTTTGTTTTCTGTGATGTTTCGGTACAGTAGCTGCCTCTAAGGTCATCTGCATAATGTCTCGTCCCCAGGGGAAACAAATTTAATTCTGGTGTTTTTCATGCCCGCAGAATAAATTAGTGAACTTTGTGTCTGGTGGATGGTGTGATCTCTCTCGTGTGTGTGCAGGGTGGTGCAGATAGGAAAGGCCCTGCAGGACCAGCAATGGCTGTTTGAAAGCCTGATGGTGCAGGTGGAGGAGAGGAGATCTGCAGTGGAGAACAATGCCAAACAGATAGAAGACAGGTTGGTTTAAACTCACACCGAGTCCCAAGTGTGAGCAACTTCTGCACAAATAGTCAATAATTTAACAGTGCGAAATATAGCGAGCTAATGCATAAATTAGTGTCTGAATGCTGCTTTCTTCTTCTACATTTGACTGAGGCGTTTATTTTCTCCTCTCTGTCTTCGTAGACTTCATGGAGTAAAGATTGCACACAGGAAGGCCGAGAACCAGATTAAAATGGCAAAGATGATTATGATGAACGAGCTTAACAAACGAGCCAACCTATTAATAGAGCAACTGGAGGTAATTACTTTCTCTCTTTTTCTTTCCCTCTTATCGTTCAGCCAGCCGTGAATCTACATGCAAGGAATCAGTAACTGCCGTGATGTAATCAGTCCTGAAAGCAAGCAAACGAGAAGCCATAATAATCTGTCAAAGCTGCTTAAGCCAACTCCTCGGGAACTACAAAAAATATCCAATAATTACACCTAACTAACTAGATGCATTCTTATGTTTTTTCTTTGCAGAAAATCTCAGAGGACTTCCAGCAGCGTCTGGAGGACCAGCTGCAGGGGGCAATAGAGACATGTGGGCAGCTGGACCATGTTCAGAAGTTCATCACCTGGGCTACGACCCACCACTGCAGAGGCCCGGTGCTCTTCAGCAGAGCTCTGGTACGCTGACAGGACGGTCAACAGACGTCCACTGACTTATTGTAACACACACAATCCTCTGAAGGGGGAGTAATTAACAATTTCTGTGAGGAGGCAGTTTGATCCCTCTTTTTTGTATTTATTTATGTATTTATTTTCCTGCATACTTAAAGGGGTTTTGCATACTGTAATTACTTTTTGTTGGCCACCGTTCTTGTATAAAATTATTTTTGGTAGTGATGTACTGTAACATTAGTTCTTCATGATTCTCTCCTGCAACTTGATGGATGCTGTCTGATTGGTTCAAACAAAGCGGATCTGGGGAATTAAGTGTTGACTTGTTGGGAATGAATAGCATTAACTTGATTCGGGAAAGTCTGGTCGCTTTTTGCTCTGTACTTACCCAGTGGAACACTTTCTAAAGTAAGATGTATATATGTTGCTTTTTCAGGTCCCTTAAAACATCTTTTATCCATGTTCAAAATTTGGCTTTTATGTCAACATAGATGAGCCCAGCACATAGCATATCTAATGACAGGAAACAGAAAAGAAGAAAAGTTCTGCCAGATACCGAGGTTGCTCAACTGTTTATGGAGCACACAGCGAAAAAGGGGCGGGACTTAGGAAGGATCATTTAAAGGGATATGGACATAAATAAGATTTTTAATTTTTAATCTTTGGGCTTAGTATAAAGTATGAAGTATTTTCAGGTCAAAAGGCAGAAATCCAAGTCAAGTCACGAGTCATTGGTGCCCAAGTCTAAACACATCAAATTTGTGACTTCCAAGTCCAAGTCATGTGACTTGAGTCGAGTCCACACCTCTGATCCAGTGGTTTCGAAGCTTGATCGCATACAAGGGACAAAAAGTTAGAATATCTTGGCCTCAATTTTGACCATTATTTTGTAAATCTCCTCTGATACCTCTAACTTTGTGAAAGTGCAATAATAAGTCACTTGAATACTCTTTTAATATAAAGTTATATTCATGGGTGGTGCTAAAAAAAAAAGTAGTATTTGTATAATGTACCCCAGGAAGCTTTTGCTAAGACATTTTTCTTTCCTTGTCTTTTGCACTTAAGGTTAGAATATCTCCATACTTCACATCTTAATAAGGTCTTTTTTTTACTGGAGGACGTTTAAAGATGCTTTACAACTCTGAAGCACAGTGTGGGATGTTTGTGTTAATGGCCTTCGATTTCCAGCAGGTTGGGTTTCAAAGAAAATCCAAAATTATTGTCCTTTCAGCACTATCTTTTTGTGTGCACCTTTTCTTTCTGTAATTTTACCATGGAGATCAGTAATGGTAGCAGGGATTTGCATAATGCATCATGTTTTTGGTATGAAATGAAATTATCCTTTCGTCTTTCAGATTTCACTCCAGATGCAGCAGCTGCTTGAGCCGTCACTCCACTCAGACTCCTGGAGTCCCGTCAAGATCAAATTCAACTGGGATGCCAGTTACTGGACCAAGCAGATCTCCTCTTTAGGTAAAATGAAGTGAAGCAAGATGGTTACTGTATACTACTATTGCAAGTGAAATAATCATCATTCAAAATCAAATAAGTCCTCCATAAAAATGTTAATGCATTTGAATAGAAATGCCACTTTTGATGCAGGATCACTTTGCTGCAGCTTTTTGTAATGGGTTTGCAATATCCTGCTATTAGCATTTTGTCTTTTGCAAAGGAGACCTTCTCATTCAAAAGAACTTTCTACTACATTATTTTGGAGTTTATTAATAGTAATATTATTTGCATAACACATGACCTAATGTTTTGAACACAGGTCTTAATGTGACTGTTGTTACTCTGCAGGCCAGCTGACTGTTGAAGGGGGAAACTGCACGTATCCTCAGGGCTTGGCCTGCTCCAGTATTCTGCGGCCTCAGCCCATCACCTGCTTGTCTCTGCCGCCTGTATGTCACAGAGGACGGGAGCCCGGCTGTGGGTACCCAGCCTGCTGTGAGCCCCAGATGTGTTGCCTGCATGGCCTTCCCTCTCAGCCTGATTTGTCCAGTCTGGACAAAAGCCAGCTGGAGGCCACTCTTTATAACTCCAGCTGTGTTCAGCCGGCCCTCATCCCTGCCTCCTTACACCAGAGCCAGCAGCTCCAAAGATGCTGGGACCCAGACAGCTCATCGCAATGTCCTCCCCCTTCATCACCTGTCCCATTACTGGGACCCATCCAGCTCAACTGCAGTCGAGGGTCTACATCCCAGCCACAAGCTGCTGCCTCCCAGCCTCAGTCTCAAGCTAAATCTTATCTCTACCGTCAACACCAGAGAGAAGTTCCTGCAGACAACCAGGCTCAGCCAGGAGCAGAGCGTAGCAGGCCAGGCCAGTGTCAGGGGAAGCTGTCGACCAGCTCGGCTCTGCAGCAGGACCTCAGCCACACAGCTTTGGACAGAGACGTGATGACTGAAGACAACTGGGAGGAGAGAGGCAGGGCGGAGGAGGCTCATGGACAAACAGGAGTGGCTGACAGCAGAGAGCTGCTGGACGAGGAGCTGCTGCAGGACAGGAGGGAGCAGAGTCCCATCCAACAGCAGCAGCTCCATGTTTCCCCTGCAGCAGAGCTGAGGAAAGAGCCACAGAGGAACAGACCTGCACTGATGCTCAGAGACCACAGAGACGGCAAGGTGAGAGCAAAAAAGCAAGGATCCCTATAATAATTGGGATTGATTGATTGATAAAAAGTTTTGGAAAAGATCTGCACCCAAACAACAGTAAACCTTGCTGGGAAATATCTTATTGTAATCATTCTAGAAATACACACAACAAAACATTCAATACATACATTCAAAGTTAATCTTTGACTTTTGAACCAGCAGTTGACAGTTCTCACCACAAGGTCAAACGGTTAAAGTGACCACAAGGTCCTCGATCGTATCACAAAATCTTCAACAGCAGAGGGAGTTTCCCCGTTGTAGGTGTTAAAATGTCTATTTTCTGACCATTTTAAGGACTTTTTGTCCTTGTTGGTTCAAAAGTTGAGATCAAATGTTCATTTTTGACCTTGAAAACAGCAGTTGACAGTTAATCTCACCACAAGGTTCATGCAGTAGATTTAATGACGTCTTTATGATCAAGTCCAAATTGTACCCCTTTACTTGAGGACAAGGAAAATATTCATGACACACTTATAATGGTCTCATGACAATACAAGTGTTGCAGAAACTTTTATATGTCACGTGCACAAATGCAAACAAAAAAGCAGTTAAACATCAGCATTATGCATTGAGCAATAAGCTGTTATAACTGTCGTTATTACAAATTTCACATAAGCTTCTTCAACAAGGGATTGACTCAGTTTGGGCATTGATGCATCAGGTGTGCTTATGCATTATGCAAATAAACTGTGCCTCATGAAAAATGGCAGATAACTTGTAAAACATTTTACATAACACATTTGTGTTTAGTTAGTCAATAATTCTACTGGTTGGAATCGGTTACATAAAGCCATGATTGTAGCAAAGCAATGTAGGTGTGAACACTTTTTTTTTTTTTTTTAAAAGATGTATTTGTTTACAGCTACTGTGAGATCAAAGTGAAGTGTGTGGTGGGATTTTGTGCACCTCAGTTTTCGCTTTTTCATTTCACACGTGGTTCTGCAAAGTTTCTATGTCCTCAAACAAATTTCAGCCCAACTCAGAACTGATGACATGGTAAACCACACAACGCTGTTTATGTACACCTCTCAAAAACCACAATTTATCGGTCAGAGTCAGGCCCATTTCCTGTAAAACGCAGGTGTTCAAACACTCTTAGACAAACACAAAGAACAAAAGACAAAGGCATCAAAGCCTAATTCAAACGTTTTATCATGTAGTGACAAATCAAAAGCCGGTGGGAAAATGTTTTACATACGCTAACTGCTCATTGTATATTTCTGAAATGTTGGAGCGCTGAATTTGAGGCAGTTTTAATTAATACAAGTGAAACTAAAGGAGCACTTTATTTTAATGCCAGAATGATCACTTCCCACAGTTGACAGCTAGCCCGAAAACAGATGGTGCAACAGAAATGTGTTCCTGCTTTCATGAAGAGAGGATGATGGGAAAACAAAGAGCTGCTCTGACAATTAAAAACTGAGCCGTTCAGAGCGATGCATCCCAAAACCAGGAGAGCACTGTTCATCATAATCACACTTGATGCCAGAGGTTTGAGCAGCCACGTAATCACCTCTCTGGGACACAAAGATGTATTATATTTGCATTTTCAAGTCACAGCATCTGAAAAACGACATAAAACCACTTGGGTGCAGTCATTTATGTACTTAACCTGTCATTAATGAGTCACTGAGGGAATAGAGGGAGCTGCCAGTTTGATTTCAGTTCTGGTTTGCACTCTGAGATAAATTCCTACACCCCTTCCACCCCCCTCATCGTTCCAGAGAGAAGGATTATAGTCTATTTTCCTCCACAGTCTGAATACTGCATACCTCCCCCAAGGGGCATGGATCAGGTAAGTGTTTTAATCGCATGATACTTAGGAGCACATGCTCAGTGGCAGCCTGGCTTGAATATGCATGATGGTGCAACAGAAAACGGAAAAGAGGGATGTGTTAAAAAAGCCCCAGTGTTAAATGATTTGTCAGCCGTCCTGCTTACATTAGCTGAAGACCAGGGGTGGTAAAAGGACACGCATTCTTTACTCAAGAAGAAGTACAGATACTTGTGGGGGAAAAAAGACTCTGGTGAAAGTAGAAGTACTGATTCAAATTCTTGACTCAAGTAAAAGTGAAGAAGTACAGGCTCTGAAATGAACTCATCGTATAAGTTGCCCCCAGTAGGACATTTCTACTGGCTGTTTCTGTGCAAAGCTAACTGAACTTCAGTTTTCTCCTCGGTCCTCCTCTCTGTCTGTTTCACTTTGTTCCTTTCTTTTGTCTTGTGATGTATTTTTTGTCTTGACAACAGTTTTTTGTCCTGTTACATCCTATACTGTGTCTTTCATTTTGCTGCATCATTTTTCCTATTGTTATCTCTTTTTATGTCTTTTTCATCTTGGTAAAAAAGAGGTCATCTTGTCTTGATACATCTTTTATGTAGTTATTCGTCTTATTGTGTCTTGTCTTGTTGTCTGGTTATGCCATTTTTTGTCTTGATGGTCTTTTAGTTGTTGTTTTTTTCGTCTTGTTATGTCTTGTTTGTCTTGTTTGTCTTGTCATGTCTTGTTCAGTTTAATTCAGTTTTTATTTGTAAAGTGCCAAATCGTAACAAAGTTATTGCAGGACACTTTTCAAATAGAGCAGGTCTAGACCATACTCTTTATATTGGCAATTGTTCCCACCAAGAGCAAGCACTGAGGCAACTATGGTGAGGAATAACTTCCTTTTTAACAGGTCAGAAACTTCGACTGGGTCCAAGTTCTTTATTAAGGGTGGGGGCCTTCCGCCGAAACCAGAAAGAGGAATTGGGAGGGGAAGGAACAAGGGTGAGAGAGTGTCTTGTTATGTGTTTTACATCTTGTTATATATCGTTCTTGTTACAACTCATCATGTCTTTTGCCTTGTTATGTCGTTTTTGTCTTATGTCTGTCATGTGTGACATGCACTGATGAATGCACCAAGAAATCTTTTTTTGTGTTATTTTACCATCTATTTAGGTTGAGTAGAAAATACAGATATTTGTGTCACAATGTAAGGATTAAGAATAAAAATTTGTCTGAAAAATAAGTGCTCACGTTAAGAACAGATACCTGAAAAATGTTAAGGACTGTAATGAAGTATTTGTACTTAGTTAATTCCCACCTTTGCCGAAGACACAGCTGAGAAGTTTTAAAGAGCTTTTCAGGACATTGGTTAACAGTTAGACATTAACTGCATTAGTTAAATGTTAAAAGAAGAGAGTGAAAAAGAGAGAAAAAGTGGTAGAAAGTGCTATTCTGGTTTAATCAAAGGGCCACTCTGCAGCCCTAATAGTGAATTTACATATGATAATTGGTGTTGTAACCAAACCCTTCATTAACATATGCAGCTGTGTGAACCATTCTGCATGTTTATAAGGATTGAGGTGTTTTGAATTAGTCCTAGAATAGGCTCTGAATTATGTTTTTGTTCATTTGCTGTGCTTGTGTGACACTCAAGGTTGTTTCCACTGCACACATCCCACTCCTCTCCTCTCCTTTCTTTTGTTAATGGTGCAAACAGAGGCAATGCAGCTCGCTCAGTTTTGTGCATTTTGTGTTTCTGACAGAGATCCACGTCCCTGGAGGTGTCGCTGACAGCCCACGAGTGTGTATCTGATGTGCAGAGCAGCAGGCTCAGCCCTAGTTTGGTGTGCACGAGGAGGAAGAGACGCTCCCAGAGCATCCCGGCAGAGCTGGCAGCCCCGTCCACCAGCCCGTACACTGAAAGGCCCACAGGATACACACACGGCCAAGAGGCACAAGCAGCAAATAAGGTAACCAACCCTGTTGCATCAGAATATAATCACACATGGGGAGGAAGTGAAGCTCGGCTGTCAGAGAGAATAGAGGTGATCAGTGGTGTAGCTTTGAGCTCGGGTGTTACAAAGGCATACTGTAGTAATAACACAACAAATTTCTCCTGTCGCACACAGTTTCACTGTAAAATGAATATATACATGCAGATTATTTTCTAGATTATTTGTTTGTTTATTTGATCTGTAAAATGTCAGAAAATAGAGAAAAAATGTCTTATCAGAGCCCAAACTCTTCAGACTGCTTGTGCTGTAAATATGACAGTTAAATTAAAGTTTGCATTAAATCACACCAATTTAAAAGGCCCAACAGACAATTAGCTACAAGATAAGTTAAAGAAAATAATTCAGTAAATAGTTGTAAAGAAGGTATATGGCAAATGTAGCAAAGTAAAAAGTAGATTGGGGACTCAAAATATACTCGAGTAAAGAGTAAATGTTCAGTTTCAGTTACCTGCTCTTGGATTCAATTTGTTTTCGCATAAAAAGAAAAGAAGAAAATCAGGAAATCCTCCCCCACAATGGAGGAGGAACTGCAATAAGAGAATCACTGAATTTAACATTTGATTGATTAAAAAACTAGTTATAGATTAATTGTCTGTCAGATGACTAATTGATTGACTAATTGTTCAGCTCTACTTTGGTTCAGAGCAGGGCATCAGTTATAAATTGTCTAAAAATAGTACTGTTGCTTACTTGATAAACATGGGCTGAAAATGAAAAAATTCTGGGATTGTAACACCACAAAGAAATGATCTTACCAGACCTCTGTAGTGTGCTCCTCTTCTCATCGTGAGTGTAGAGACTCAAGGCTGTTTTAACACGCCCAAATTTCTGACTGATTTGTAACCAGTTGAGTTTCATTAAGGGAAATGTGGGTTCCAGGTTTTGACAAAGAAGAAGAACGTGTGCAAATTTTTGAAAAAAAAAAAAAAAAAGAAGTTACTTATAAGACTGTTTCTTCTGTTGTAGAACTTTGTGCCTGGGAAATGTAAGTTTTACATAGTTTTTTTGTCGCTCTCAGTATGCCAGTATGGATCCCAGACAGAGGAGAGCTTCAGATGGCGTGCTGTGTGTTGTCAAAGAAACTTCGTCTGACACGGCGCCCTTCAGAGGCCACCGGTCTCCTCTACTGTCCTATAAGACTGAGCCAGGTGCTGGAAAATACAACTTCACCCTGTGATTATTTCTTATATCCTCAAATAAACAAAATAAGAATGTGTTCATCTTCTTTCTCTTTTTAGATCCTTCTATTTATATAAATGAAGATATTGATTATGAAGCCAAGGACGAATGCAGGGTGTCAAGAAACAACCAGAACAGGTGTGTAACAGCTGTCGAGTCCAACATCAGTCCTTGCACATGAAAATAAAGCATATAGTTTTCATCATTCATTCTCTACCTGCCTTTACAGTAGCACAGATGTTCAGAAAGATTCAGGAAGGGCCAGGGTTCCAGTGGTTTGCTTAGAGCGGCTCAAAATACTCGTGTCTCAGCTCCCCCCACATGGACGACGGCAGAGTGACCCTTTACCTGCCAGCGGGACGGAGAGGAGTGAAACTCTACCACAGCAGAGGACCTGGCATGATGCCATGCCTGAGGTATGTCTCTTTGCTTTGAGAGGAAAGGTGAAAAGGTACTTTCTAATTCAAAATAATTTCATCCACAACAAAATGTGCTTTTCAAAAAGGATAGTTCGGATTTTTTGAAGCAGGGTCATATAAGGTACTTGTCCATAGTCAGTGTATTACCTACAGTAGATGACCATCAGCACACCTCCAGTTTGAAGAAGCAGAGATGAGAACCGGTGTAAGAAGTTAAGCAATGTACTGCTGTGGACAGGGTCAGCAGCAAAACATGTTTTAGCCACTTGAAAAAGGCCCAGCTAAAAAAACAAAAAAAAAAACAAAGCACAATTTCAGTTTAAGTGTATATTTAGAATATTTTCACTGCTTTACTTTGCGCTCTCCAAACCAAGCAGACTGGGGGGTGTTTTTAAAGGATAGTTTGGATTCACTTAAGTCTCACAATAACACAAACAAACTAACAGATCGAAGCAGCAGTAAACCAACAACTCCTCTGTTCTGCGAGGTAAAATGATTGATTTCACCTATAGAGTTTGGTTGATTCAGAGAGATTGGTATTTGGCTTACACAATGGTGGTTTGCTGCTGAAAAAGGCTGTCTGACGGCAAAGTACGGCGGTGAAAATATTCTAAATATAGTGTACATTCAAACTGATACAGATATTTTTTTTTTTAGATGGACCTTTTTTAATTGGCTAAAATATGTTTTGCTGCTGACACTGTCCACAGCAGTACATTGTTGAGCTTTCTACACTGGTACCTTCTGCTTCTCCAAACTGGTAGCATGCTGACCACCATCTACTGTATGTAAACATGTCAACATCATAGTATTATATCACCTTGTAATGTATATGATTGAGTTTGGCACCTTAATACTTATTAGATATCAAACAAAATATGTCCATAGCAAACATCATAAACTGTTCAGTCAAGTTCTTGTTTACTCACGTACTCGACTTTGGCTTAAGTAAGGTATGAAGACAGTTGCATCTAGGAAGGCAGGTCCTGAGGCCCACTGCCCTGCATGTTTTTATGTTTTTCTCTTATACACACCTGATTCAAATGATCAGCTTGTTATCAAGCCTTTGCAGAAGCCTGATAATGACCTGTTCATTTGAATCAGGTGCGTTGGCTAGTGAGTCTTAAGGCCTGGGGTTTGGAAGCACTAGATTAGACCATGTACAAAAAAATGTAACTTCAGGTTTCATACCTTATTCATGATCTACTAAATATTGTTTCATTTGATACATCACAGAAATCAGTAGATTCTGGTTAACATACTTCTCTTCCCTCCTGTGTTACCAATATAGGGGACAGCTGGAGGCTCTGAAATCATGAGGACCGCCCGCTCACTCACAGCACCCTCATATGCAGATCGTCCCGACCGTCATCCGTCCACCATGGGGACCAGCAGCAGTGAATTTGACGGTCGAGAGAGAATCAGCTCCAATAAAGTGTCTGTGCTGCCGTCCCCCGACCCTAAATATGCACCAGAGAGTTACTCTGTACTGGATCTGGACTCTGATTCTGATCCCAGGTCCATCTCAGAGGAAGATGCAGCTGTTTCGTGGCCTGATCAGGACCCACAGCTGGACTCAGACATATCACCAGAGTCTGACCCAAATGCAGAGTCTTCATCTGAGGCTGAGGAGAAATCAGCAGCTGCAGGAGAGATGGGGCTCTGCGGTGACACTGACATCGCAGGGGAATCAGAGCCCAGTCTTGAATATGGAGGATCAGAGGACGGCCAAGGGTTGGACGCTGATGCAGACTCAGGCGATGTTGAAACGGAGTCAGACGTCCAGCCTGAGTACAATCCCGGCTTCCAGGCAGAGACTGATTCTGACATTGTGTCCGATCAGCCTCCAGACTCTCAGGGCTCTGTGGAGTCTGAGCTCGATGTCGAATCTGAACCTGAACTGACAACCGACGACCCACAGCCACTTCGCTCCGACCTGGAGGAGGACTCTCACATCGGTCCTGCTCAGAGGCCGCTTCTGATCGCAAACCCTGTCCCTCAGAGAGGCACAGAAGATGTCCAGCCTGAACAGGACATCGCAGAGATAGAGAGTGAAGATTTCTGTGCTGTGTGTCTGATCGGAGGGGACCTGCTGTGCTGTGACCGCTGTCCAAAAGTCTTTCATCTGTCCTGCCACATCCCATCTCTGCTGAGCTTCCCCTCGTAAGCTTCTTACACTGTAACCTGAAATGTAAACAGTACATTCATCAAACTGTTTATTTGGAGCTGTTGTTGTTAAAGGGACAGTTCACTGCAAAATCAGAAATATTTTCTCTCCTACCTGTAGTGCTATTTATCCATCCTGATCTAGCCGAGTTTTAGCGATATTGGCCATAAAGATGTTTACCTCACTTGGCTTCTGGTGCTCAAAGCACTAAAAAATACAGTTGAATTGAAACTCCACAACAATATCACATGACTTGCTAACTCAAGATAATCCACAGACCTTGCTGTGAGCAATTTCATGTAGAAACAACTTTTTTTCTACTAAAAAAGCTGTAGAAAGTAATTTGTTACTTTTTCTTTCTAGTTGAAAGAAAGTAGTTCTGGTAGGTTGAACTACAGAGAGAAAGTATTTTACTACGAGAAAGAAAGTACTTTACTGCTTTTTCTAGTAGATAGAAAGTGTTTTTGTAGATTCTACTGCATAAAGAAAGTAGTTTATGAATAAAAAGAAAGTATTTTCGAAGGAAGTAGTTTACTACTTTTTTTCTAGTAGAAGGAAGTAGTTCTGGTAGATTCTACTGCAGAAAAAAAAGTAGTTTACTGCTAGAAAAAAGCAGTTTACTAGAAAGTAGTTTACTACTTTCTTTCTAGTAGAAACACTGAGCTACAGGCCAGTATGTATGCATTTTTAATTTTGGGGGTGAAATGTCCCTCTAACCTGACGCTGTTTCTTATCCTGCTCAGAGGTGACTGGGTGTGCAGCCTGTGCAGAGACATTATGCAGCCAGAGGTTGAGTACGACTGTGAGAATCAGAGAACATCTGGAGAACACACACTGACACAGGGACTGCCAGCATGTGACCAGAGAGTAGGTCGTTTCATTAGCTGCAGTAATAATGATGATGGTGGTTTCCTTTCCTGCATTTATAATAATTGTTTTGTATGTTTTAGAAATGTGAGCGGCTGACTCTGCTGATCCTCAGTAACATCCTGAGTGCTCCCTTCCATGAGCCTGTCAGTCCACTCGTGAGTGATCACCCTTTTCTCACAGTCCAGTTACAGTAAAGGCCAACTCATTCTCACAATCTCATTTATTTTTCATTAAGAAGACAGGAACACAGTCGCATCATAGTCAACAGTTTTCCTCACATTTCAGCATACATAATCACACTTTGTGCCGCTATATTTCTCAGGTTTGCTTATATGTACTCCGTTAACACTCTTTCTCAACCAAACACTGACGAATGTGTTGAGTGTGTTTCCTTCCTCATTATACATTTGCAAAACTGTGATCAGCTGAATAGCTTTTAACTTTTGGCAGAAATGCATGTAGCATCGTGTCTCATGCGTTTGCTCAGAGTACAAACAAAGGGGAACCAATCACACAAAAATGGCACTATAGTCGTCAAAAACTCTGCAGGGTCCCTTTACTACTGATACCTTAGATTATTTCCTCTTGAAGACTTATCAGTTTGATCTGAACCAAAATTACAGGTGTGAGACCTCCTCTGGAACATGGTCAGGATCAAACTGCTGAACCCTGGTCTGACTGAAAGAGGTGGTCTCTGTCTGAAACAAATAGAACCATGGTTCAGTTCACGTCTAGTGTGAAAATATTTTTGGATGGTTCAGACTTTTGGACCAATCAGAGGAAGCTCACAATGATACATAATTCATTCCGTGGGACCTTTATTAGATGCATTTTGAAAGAGTTATGAGGCATTTGGAATGAGTTACACTGAATCAAAGGGGCTGTGTGTGTTTGATCCGAAATAGTCTTAAAGTCTGTGTAAAGGAAAAATTGACTTTTGTTCTAAACACATTATACATGTTAGAACATAGTGTTGAAAGCGTGAAAAGCATGTAGTACTGAGCTGAAGAATTAGGCTGGTAAACTGTTGTTCACGATTTCTGTGTTCAGGATTTTTTGAGCAGACCTGAAACATGGCTTGGTGACATGTTAGAGCCATGGTCCTCCAACACTATATGAGAAAGAAAGTAGTTATGGTAGATTTTACTGCAGGAAGAAAGTAGTTTACTTCTAGAAAGAAAGTATTTTACTACAGAGGTGTCGTCAGATCACCGCCTACCATGAGTCATGGATCTGTCCGAGGTTTCTGCCTATTAAAAGGAAGTTTTTCCTCGCCGCTGTCGCCAAAGTGCTTGCTCATGGGGGAATTGTTTCAATTGTTGGATGTAAATATAATTAATTATTGAGTGTGGGCTAGACCTACTCTATATGTAAAGTGTCTTGAGACAACTTTGTTGTGAATTGGCGCTATATAAATAAAATTTGAAGTAATTCCAGTAGATACTACTGCAAAAAAGAGAGTAGTTTACAACTAGAAAGTAGTGTACTAGAAAGTAGTTTACTATTTTCATTCAAGTTGAAAGAAAGTAGTTCCAGTAGATTCTGTTGCAGAAAGAAAGTAGTTTACTACTAGAGAGAAAGTAGTTTATCAGAAAGTAGTTTAGCATTTTCTTTCTAGTAGAAAGAAAGTAGTTCTGGTAGATTTTGCTGCAGAAAGAAAATATTTTCTGAAAACCTTATTTTATATACAGACTCAGAAAACACATTTATTGTTGCTTTACACGATCTTTAAATGTCACTGCTTCTTCCTGCAGGCGCGTCATTACTACCAGATCATAAAGAGGCCCATGGACCTGTCTGTGATCAGGGCCAAACTCAACAAGAAGAATACTCGACATTATAACTCACCTGACCAGTTTGTTGCCGATGTCTTTCTCATGTTCCGCAACTGTGCAAAGTTCAATTATGTAAGTTAAAAAATATATCATAGTTTTTACCATAATTACAAAAAATCCTAGTTTAAATGATAAATACAGTCATCACCAGTCAGTACTTAACTGGCAGTTAAGTGAGTGTCATGTCTCTTTCTCTGTCTGACCACAGCCTGACTCTGAGGTGGCCCAAGCAGGCCGCAGCCTCGAGGCATTCTTCGTCTCCAAGCTGAAAGAGGTTTTCCCGGACAGAGTGTTCCCTGCGGCGGAGGCCGACTCCGACAGCGATGAGTACGACGAGGCCTGCAGGACCGCCGAGGGTGGTTTCCCCTGGCCAGAGAGGAGGGAGCAGTGCCACAGGAAGAGGAAGAGGAGAAACTCCCTCAAGTCGAGGAGATATCACTTCTAACCTGATGTGAATGGACTGCAGCCATGGACACGGTTATGCTGTATTTGTGTGTAATTATGCTGTTTTTATTCAGTGTTTCCATTCTGTAATCTGAAAGTAGCCCTGATCTGTGGTTTGCAATAATATCACAGTGCTGCCACCTGATGGCAGCTGAGCATATTGAACCAATACTTCAAATATCTGACAGGCAGCTGCAGACTGTAACTGATCAGAGGAGAGACAGAAAGTGGACACATACGTACACTCTGAGAAATAAAGGTACTAACTAGAACCACTAAGGGTTCTCTTGGTGTAACCTCATATTACAGTCATTTTTGGTTTCTGGTAGAACCCTACATAAAGGAGGAACTCCTGGAACTATTTCAGAGAGTACATGCATAGAACCCAACACAAACAGTTATACCTGGAACCATCTGTGAAAGGTTGCACCCAGAACCCCCTATGAGAGGTTCTACTGAGAACCTTTTCATATTCCAAGGGTTTTATCTAGAACCCACTCAGAGGATTCTATGGATAACCTTTTTATATTCCAAAGGTTATCTAGAGCCCCCACAGGGATCTACCGAGAACCTTTTTATATTCCAAGGGTTTTATGTAGAACTCCCATAGGGTTCTACTGAGAACCCTTTTATATTCCAAGGATTTTATGTAGAACCCTCACAGGGTTTTACCAAGAACCTTTTTATATTCCAAAGGTTATCTAGAACCCCCACAGGGTTCTACCGAGAATCTTTTCGTATTCCATGGGTTTTATCTAGAACCCACACAGAGGGTTTTATCAAGAACCCTTTTATATTCCAATGGTTTAATCTAAAACCGACTCCAGGGGTTCTACAGAGAACCCTTTTATATTCCAATACTTTTATCTAGAATCCACTCAGAGAGTTCTACCGAGAACACTTTTATATTCCAAGGGTTTTATCTAGAACCCGCTTCCAAAGAACCCTAGATGAAAAGTTCTTAAAGGATTTCATCAATCGTTGAGGAGCTCACTGTTAAAAAAAAGTTTTCTTTGGACAAAAAGTGTTCTTAATGGAACCCTTAGTCTTACAAAGAACCCTTGGAGAACTCTTTCTTCAAACAAGGGTTCTACAGGAGCACATGGTTCGGGGTAAAACCTCAGTCCTTTAGGAAGAACCCTTTTAGAACCCTTATTTCTACGAGTGTACCATGTTCTACACATTTGGAACCAGGTCTCTGTGGACGAATCAAACAGAATTTTTTTGGTTCTAGCTGTGAGGCGATGCTGTTATTGTCGCTGTATCATATCATGTTTTGGCCGTTAATGAATTGTTGCTGAAATCACTCACGATACTCTGTATTTACAATCAGACGTCCTAAAATCACAAACCTGATGTTGAGGCTGTATTGTACAAAGAGGATGCTGTAATTGGATGTTTATTAATCTCATTTTGCATCTTTATTATTAAGTGGATTTTTTAGGTGAACATAGCTCTGATTATACACAGCACTTTGCAACTTTGATATTGGTAAATAAATACTGTATTTACCATATTCGTAAACATATTTATACATGTGTAACTGTATAGAACTTTATTTTACTATATTTGTCATTTGAATTACTAAATGATTGCAGGCAATTATCATAGGGTTGATTATTGATATAATTATGTGTCCCGGTAGCTTTTGTTTTGAAAAGCAGCAGTGAATCTTACTGACCAGAGTTTAAGTACAGAATGTGATTGATTGAAGGAACTATAACCAGTGTTAGAGCTGTATTTTCATGATTGTTAGAGGATTTAATATCCAGATCAAGCGATCCAAGAAATGTCTCATTTTACATTTAAATTAAGTTTGTGTATACGTTATGTAACCTTTCTGTTCCACCGGTGTTTCAGCAACATGTTAAAAATATCTCAGGCTTAATAAGAGTGTAAGGTATCGATATCATTGAGTACTGATGATTATAAAGACGTCCTTGCCATTTGTAGAGCCACACTGTTTTTATATTACCCGCTGATGTAGAGCGTTTCCTGTTTTTAAATATTCTTTACTTGCTTCCTGCGGCTTAAGCTAGACTTTACTTGACATTTAGAGTAATTACTGCACAAAATGATTGTCTGTGCACTCCTTGATCATTGTCAAGCGTAGTGAATATACAGTATATGTAATGTTACTTCCTTTGAAATCAATAGATAATCAAGTATAGTTACTGTTTCAGGAGAACAGCCTATTTCATTTCTTTCATTTTTTTTACTGTAACAGTCAATGATAAATACACATATATTGGTATCAATAAAATGCATTCAAGAGACAGTATATTTTCTTATTATTTTCTGCCATTATTTATCATATGTTACAAACAAACGGAAAATCGTCATTTGACATTTACTGCACAGCTGTGTACTGTAAATATTTATCTGCTGTATGCAACCAGCTGTCAACAGCTGTCTGAAATCACTCACTCATTCACTACTCCCTACTCACTGTGTAGGGATTTCAATATAGAGATCTCTAGAGTGAGCTCACTATATAGTGAGGAAGAAGCACTTTTGGACACTACTCTCTGTGCTGTTAATTAATGTTAACAAAATACTAGATA
>JAJHUR010140562.1:20807-56097 GCA_027495735.1 Lutjanus campechanus | reverse complement strand
TAGTATATTGTGCTTGATTAGTGACCATTGGTGAACACTACTTTTCGCAGTGCATTGTGGGATATTTTGAGTCTACTGAGTAGAATATGATAATTCTCACCACACATTCAAAGAGCACTACAATCTGGTAAACTCACAAGGTAGTGGACTATATTGTGAGTAGGGAGTGATTTCAGACACAGCCAGTATGTACTGGAGCCATTTATAGTTGGACTTAAGTTTCAAGTTAGAAGAACTTTATTGTCATTATGCAAGCACAATGAAATTGCAACTGTGTCACCCTCAAACGGTGGATTTGTATTTAAGACTTGCACATATTTAAAGAACAAAGAATAAATAAGACAGGATGAGATAAAATATTAGGGATAAAAAGTACAGAATTTAATCAATCAACATAAGCAAGCATCATAATGTATTATAGTTTTAGCAGAAGAGTATTATTATTTTTCCTGTTTCTCTCCTAAAATTTACAGTAGCATACAAACATTTAATCACTTTTATTTACTTTTGGAGGTGGCATATATCCAATAGTTCAAATATGAGATAAAATATGACATTTCAACACTATAACATGTATTAAAATCTTTCAATTTGGATGTAATTTTCCATTATTTCAGAGGGTGGTGACAGATTTAAGGGGCTGTGAATAAAACATGATTTTTGGCTCCCCATGGAAATATCTTCTACTCTGATTTCATTGTGTCTTCTCTGATTAACCTCAATGATGATGATGATAATAAATGAGATATCTCATGCCAAAATTCCTCTCTGAGGTACAGTGATAATAAATCCAGTGTGTTTGTGTTGGATGATATAACGTAGTTTGGATCTCTGAGTGCTGAGTGAAGCATCGGAGGACAAACTGGAACTTATTATTGTAAGGAGAAGCAGAAGATGATTTGTGCAGATTTTGCAGCACAGGGCCAACACAGGGCATCATTTGCATGCATAACCTTATTCATAACATAGCAAATATAGTGAATAGTAACCCAATAAACAAATCAATGTCCATGCAGCTTTTGCTGCTAAAATAAACAATATAATTTCTTTGAAGGAAGATGCAAGGATCCATTGAAGAGGATTCTGAGCACATAAGCCATAAAGCAGAGTGAATCAACCATACAGCAGCTCTGAATGAGGTAATGCTAGTTTAATGTCAACATCATAATCTCTCAAATGCACAAATAAGTCAGTAAGAATTTCTGTTATAGCTACGTGATCAGTTACAGTTTGTGTGCATTAACCACGGACAAAAGTATGCCTGTTGATGAAGCCACAAGCTAAATGCAGCTTGAACAAAGCACTGGTCTGGGGCCACATCACTTCCGAAACCTTTATGACCTTTTTCGGATAGCCCTGGTGAGTGTTCTCCACACACATCATTTAATGTAACATCAAATTTGTCACACCACAGAAATGTGTTATTAACCACCCAGCTAAATTTGAATGATAAAAAAAAAGGCTAAGTATGTAGCATTAAGTCTCAAAATCATGAATAAATGAGCAGTTTTCTCTGCTCTGAAACACTGGGGGCATGTCCGCTTTGCTGTCTAACACCACTAAAACCTAACAAGGACCTGAAACATGGATATTATGTGTAGCAGCATTATTGGAGAGTTCGAGAGAAGTTTGAGGGACCAGGGCCAGAGGACAGTGACAGGATGGTATTTTTTTTTCTTCTCTGTCTCGTTGCTGAAACTTAAGTGAGCTGAACTGAACTGCTGGACTGATTTGGACTGAGTTGCTGAGGTATGTTCAGGGGTGAGCGAAGGGGGAGGAGTGTTGGTGTGTCAGTTCGTGAGGCTTCTATGTCGTTGGAGGGACTGAGGCTCCGGCACATCACCGAGCCTTGTTTCAGGTCCCCCAAAAAATCATGAAATTGTGAACAACGGTTTAAAGGTCTAACTCCAGAGTTCGGCTCTACATAGTTCTTTTCACATGTTTTCAGGAATTTTTTGAACATGTTTAATGTGTTTAGAAAAAAAACAAATCCCTCCTTAACACAGACTTTAAATATATAAACAAAAATACAATTGTGAATATTCAAATCAATGACCGTGCAGCTTTTCCTGACAAGATTAACAAAATAATTTCTATGAAGGAAGATGCAAGAATCCATTTAAGGGGATTCTGAGCACATGGGAAAATACTGTATCATTATAAAGCAGAGTGAATCAACCATACAGTAATTCTAAATGAAGTAATGAAAACTTTATGTCAACATGACAACCAGATACACAAATTAGTCAGTACACATTTCTGTTACGGCCACGTGATCAGTTACAGTTTGAGTGTGTTTACCACAAACAGGGGTAAGCCTGTTGATGAAACCACAAGTCAAATACTGGCGCCTCATCGCTTCTGAAACCTTTGTAACCTTTTTTGAGAACAAACATTGAGTGCAATCTTCTCACAGGTCATTTACTGTAACGTTAAGGGGTAAAGACTTTTAATAACTTTTAAAGCTGCTGTGACTGTCATAAACTATTGAAGAGTTAAAGTAAGTCTTTCAGATCCCACCTTTTTTGACTGTGTGTATCTAGTTGATGTTTTTGGAAATACTGTTTTAATACACTTCTTTACAGTTTTGTCATAGCAGTAAGACAGATGGAGGAGTTGAAGATGGTCAGAGATTATTTGTATGAATAAAAAACAAACTGGTTTATGGCTGCAGATGTTTAAAAACAGTGGCTGTAATAAAATGTTGCGAGTACTCGACCAGTCATGTTCAACACTGCAGGCCCCACCCTCAAAGTTCCTGTACTTCTTTGGCTCTTAAACAGATTCCATTCAAGATCCTTTGAACCTTGGAGTTATCTGTTGAACCAGCTCGCATTTCCTCCAGTTTTGACTGGAACCTTTGTAAAGGACGTCATCAACAGAGGGCGCTGCAGAGTGACCTCTAGAATATGACACGCACTCTTTGGTTCTCAAGGAAAACCTGCTATTTTTTTGGTTCTAGCCAACCTTTCAGGTTTCCAAACCAGTTTAGTTTTGGTGGAAATGTTCCAAATGGTTCAAAATGAGGTGCAGGAACCAGAATGGTGCAGGTTCCATGTTGGTGGAAAAGGATTATGTGTTCCTCCAAAGGTTGCTAGTCCTTGAGGAAAGTTGTGGTGGAAACGTGAGTTTCGTTCTTTGTCTGTTCTGAATTTCTTGACCTTGGAAACCTGTTCAAAATGCAGATTTTTAGCCATTTTGCACCACTGTAGATTCAATTAAACGTCCAGTTAAGAAAGCAAGATGCTCTCAAAATGCTGTTTGAATCAGTCCATCTGGAAAGAATTGAAACTGAAAGACAGATGCAGCTCACAGGAGTCTGTATTCAGACAGACATGACCCTGCTGCCTGGCTCTGAGGCTTTGTATCCAGGAGAAACTGCAGGCCCCTTCCTCCCATCACACACCAGACACTGTAGAGATTGTAAAAATTAGTAGAAAATATTTCATTTTATGTAAAAACAATATTTTGATTGTGTCTCAAATTTAAACATAAGAATAGTTCATAAATGTTCCTAATGGCACATAATTCCTTTCGGCTGGATTTCAGTATCTGAAAATCTGTTTTAGATTTAGTCAGACAATAGAAGGAGGGATCTACCTTAATAAGTAAATTGGTTTCTGGAGAAAGAAAAACTCTTAAGGCGAATACCTGGTGGTGTCTTGAACTATTTGTTGTTGTTGTTAAACTGAAATAATAGGACCAGGTTGTCCAAGTTCAATGCTATAATGTGCTATAAACATACTCGCTGTTTATTTAGGGATGAAGATTAAATCTTTGCTAACTTGCATGCTTATTTTCTTTTCTATATTCAGCTGTCTTTCTTTTTAAAGAACAGATAGAGGACTAAGGTAAAGATGTTATACGTGCACTGTTTTGGTCAAGGGGTATCTTGCAATGTTTTATTCTTGAATAAGGTTTCTGACCTTTCAGTCAGCAGACTTGGAGTAAAACATTACAGGATAATAATGAGACACTTCAGTGACCTTTGGTGGATGATGAAAAGGGCAGACAGAAAAGTACTGAGAGAAAAACAGGAGCTGACCAGTGAAGCAGTCTGTGGAATCAAAGTTTGGAGTCTCTTTGTCCTGTGATGGAGACAAGAGGGGAAGAAACAGAATTTTGTGCCTCACTGAGGTCAACTGACATGTTACATTTTATAGTCTGTGAGTTACATTCTGCAGCTGTAACATGTCTGTGGTATCATCGGTTTCTATGGAGCCTAACATCATGTCTATCCTCTTTTTTGTCTCGAGGAGAGCATTTAAATGCAGCTGACATTGTTGTGTTTTGACTTTGTGCCTTGATTTAGTGTCTTGGTTATGTCATGTTAATAAATCCCAGGATTTGGTTGTTGTTAAAATGTTTCTGTGGTTGATTCGGATCAGTGGTGGAGTGTTGATCGTAACATTTTATACTCAGATATTAAAGGCTCAGTGTGTTGGATTTATGAGGATTTATTGGTGGAATATGGCAGAAAGAGAATATGATATTCATAAGTATGTTTTCATCAGTTATATACTCACCTGAAAACACAATGATACTTAACATTGTGTTTTCGTTACCTTAGAATGAACCTGAATGAACCATTTATATCTACAGAGGGCATGGTTCCTCTTCCATGGAGTCTACCATGTTGCTCCGCCATGTTTCTACAGTAGCCCAGAATGGACAAAACAAACACTGGCACTAGACAGGGTCTTATGGATTTTGCAGTATCACAGCCGCCATGGATTCTCCTGCAGGTTCGGAGCGGGGGAGTGACATGAGGTGTTTGCAATATCCAAGTTTGCTAGATGCAAATATATCCTGATACACTGGTCCCATGAACGCATGGAAATATTTTTATAGAAAAAGAAAGAAGATATTTCAACTGTTTCTTTTTAACTTCCTAACATACTACTACTGCAACTTTGGCTGCGAAAATGTAAACAGGCTTTCTTCATCTGATTTCAAGAAGAATCTGACACGGTGGCAGCCATCAAGAATAACTATATAGAAACAACCAGTCTTCTCTCTGATGGTCTCCTTAACTTATGTAGGTCACATAGAGACATCAGTAATAAATTGAGATTGTTTCATAACCAGTTAAAACTACAGCACAAGGACAGACACGCACACCTTTATGAAGTCTCTGAACAATGCCAAATTTCAAATGCTATATTATGCCATATAATGAAATCATACAATGATTGTGTTAGTAGTGTGCATGCACCTCCAACACTGATGATAACTGGCTGTTCTGGTGAGATTCCTTACAAAACATTACAATGCAGAGTATGTTTCCATTGCCAGTATGTAGGTTTTATCATAGAAAGATGTATCATATATTTCTCTCGTGGGTTTTCCACTGTGTTTCTGTTGGTCTCACACTAATTATATTATATAAACTGAACATGACTCAACAAAACCTCCTTTTCAGTGTGTTTCATATGGATTTGAAATCAATGACGTGCACATTTTACTCAGTGTTTATTTTACAGGCTGGATGACTGTAATAGAATTACTGTTTGCAGAGGGGTATACAGTTTCAAACCTTTTCACTTCTGGTCTAAATTAATTAGCTTGTTTGCCCCCTCTGAGCAATCATGCACCACAGTAATTACAGTAATCATTGTTCCATAGATTGACTAAACTGGCACCATGCTGTGTTCATGCCTCTCGGTAAGAAAGCTTTGTGCATTTTCATTTACTGTGTTGAACTCTCTGCTTGTATAAATGTCCATCAGTTAACATTTAACATTTGATTCATAGCATATTTTACTTTTTATGAGAAGCTTGTTTTTACTTATCGATCTTTGCAGATTCTCTATACAGCAAAAGGATTTATATTGACTACTGGAGGACATTTAAAGCGGCATTATGGCAAAATAAACCCCTGCAGCTGGGTGATACAGGAGATGTGAGGTGAATGACCTGCTCGCTGTACATCATCCTGCTTCTTACAGGGCTACTTACTAAAAATAAATCATTAATTTGACACAAAATATTATTATTATTCATAGCAATAGTCTGCTATACAGAAACATCAGACCTAAGGATGCTTTAAATGAGAATTGTGTATTTAACTAAGTCATACATCACACACGCACACTAAATACTACCAATTTATGTTTTGATTTGAAGGTATTTATACACTATATATAAAAATAAAACCTGTTTGAAACTTTAAAAAAGTCACACGGACAAACATTAAAGAAAATTTGATTTCCTTTTACATTTTCTCAGTTTGAAGAGTCAGATCTTCATTCCACACAAAGAACTTAGAGCTGCAGCTGCTCCTGTTGGAGCTACTTTGTTCGATAGGTGTAACTGTTCCTAGTGAATTTGTTTCATTTTAAGTGTTGCAGGGGGTCTAGGGACTAAATTCAATAGTAACCTTCTTAAAGTGTATTAGAGACACACAGGAAGTTTTCATCATATGTGTTTTCTTCAGTCTATAAAAAAGAAGGGTGTCAGTAGAGTTTCAACTCTCAAGCAATGCATCCTGGGAAGTCTGCAAATATGCTGAACTTCTTAGAAGTTAAGTGAACTCATTACAACTCAGTACATTCTATCAACTCATAATTTCAAGTAAGTAAACTTAAAATAGGAAGAATTCATGTTTATAAGTTTTGAGGTGTTTGGAAAATGAATACTAAAAATTTTAAGTTTGATTAACTAGAATAAACACAATTTCTATATTTCTGTTAAGTTAATGATTCCACTAAATTCATGTATGATTTTTTACAGTGTATAACAGCGCCCTGTAGTGGAGAGCACACTCAGCCTTTAGAGGTTTATTTAGCCACTATTACAACAGCAGAACATGTTTACAGCGTGGCACGTGGTTTTCTTTACCACCAAAGTTTTTTACTTAATTGACTGCAAAACTCTGGAGTGTCATATGACAGGGTGTCTGTGCTGTAACTAATTGACTGTCTCTTTTGGCACCGCTCTTGTTTGCTTCGGCAAATGTTTTACCATGTTTCTCATCACTTTTCTGCAGTAGGTTGGAAAAGAAGTATTCTATTTTAAAACTTATCATAGCTTCTGTGGTCAGATCTGTTGATAGATGGTGTGCTGCATGTGTTTAATCTCCACACATCCACCTTTGCTGTGTCAGTGGAGGCAGCAGATGCATCCTGGTGGAGCCAGTGAACTGGGCAGATGGATTTGTGGCTGTTTACAGAGCAACATCACTGACTGAATGTCCTTCCTCGGCGCCAAAAGCATCCTGCGGCAGATCAAAGAGGCCCGAGAGGGGAGCTGTAAGGGGGGAGTGACCGTAGTCTGCTGGGAATGAAGCCGAGCTGAGGGATTTATTTTGATGGACTAATGAGTCCCATTCCTAAGATGAGTGTGTGTTGGCTTATCAGGGTCAGGATCAATGTGGTATGCTGAGAATTAGGGCCTATATGCCAACATACATACATATATATACACAAGGAACTGTGTTATACTGGATGGATGAATATTTGGAGGATGAAAGTCCTAATGTACCACTTGAAGGTTTTGAATTGTACATTTATTTTTCTCTCTCTGTGAGAGAGAATTAAGAACAGAACATTGAGAACAGTTAAGGACAGCGACGGTTTTATTTCTTGTTCCATGTATTATTTTATTAATGGTGCTATTTTTTCTCAGTGTTTTTGATAATCTGCACCTCCATAATTCTGACTGTTCTTTGTTTTTTTCATCCTGAAAGCACCTCATAAACCCTGTTTTAGAAAGGTGCTATATAAAATCAAGTTTAAGATTATTATTATTAAAAAGTTAATCAAGGTTCATTTGTTTAGTTTTCTTTACAAGAGAAGGCAATCTTTCATCTGTAGTGCCTGATTAAATGTTATAAAGTCAATCTAAAGTTACAACTATGAAGAAGTTATTGAAATATAAAAAAGAGAATATTAGTTTTGTAAAGATATAATACAGTATATTATCTTGTAAAATGCTACATTGTTAGCTTATAAAAAAATGCAGAGATTGTACTCCATATGATCTGCTTTTGTAAGTAATACATAGGGTAAAAAGCACTAAAATAAGCGTAGTGCTATTTCTGTACCATAGACAGAAAACAGTTCCTACATAAAACTGCTCACAACAATATCTGTGGGTAACCGAGTCATGATTTTTGGAAAGAGACATTGCTTTTGAGTTTTTCAAAAAAAAAATTTTCCACTTTGAGCATCACAAATGCTAGTTCTATTATATTTGAGAGAAGGCAGACAGACCAAAACAGTCTATATGGAAAAATAGCACTACAGGTAAGAGGAAAAAGTTTGGATGATTTTGGGCTGAACTATCCACTTAATGTTAATAGGAATTTGTTGTCAATGGACATTTTTGTATTTATCAACAGGAGCTCCCGAGATTGATACGATTCAGAGGTGAAGTATTTTAGTTTGTGAACTTGACCTGATTATATTTGGTCAGTTTTCATTTGGGCAGCATCACTACTATTAGGAATCTGGACTGTCTTCACCACCTGGATTACTGGTACTGGCTGCTCTTGAATAAACCTGCTTCACTCTTTAACGGCAGACTGGTGGATGTTCCAGTCTTCTTAATGGGACACAAGCAAGATCTGTGCAATGCTCATTAGGTATGCAAACAGCCAGGGCCACTTCTAGGATGTGTCTGCAGCAGAGGACTCCTTGGAGGTATCCAGCCTCTTCATGAAACTCATTCATCTTATGATAGAGAACTGTAGGCACCATGCAGACCATAGACGATACAGTGACTCCAGGTCCACAACCAAACTCATCAATAATATGTTTGGTAAAAGGCGGAAGTCTGTCTGATGGAGGAAATCAGTGGTTACTAATGATAATGCTTGTAACTAAACACACTGTTTGTCTGGATATGCCAGGCATTTTGTATTGGTCAACTGAACCTCTCAAAATATCAGTTTTATGTTATCAATATTAGTTTCTCTCACATTTTCAAAGTAATGATAAATAACTTGATTGTATGCATCAGTAGCATCCCCAGCCACCTTTCTCTGATAATTCAATGTTCCACTTATGGAAAATACATCCAAAATGAGGCTCTCAAAAACTGTCAGGATTAAATGTAATAAATATACATAATAAATCAGTTCATTGAATTATATTTAGCTTCTGGTTTGGTGTTAGAAACAGTTAATTTAAAAGCATACTTATAAAGTTACAGTGTCTACAGTTAACTTTTAAATTAGTCTAATCACAGATGGTATACCCTGTTAATAATTTGGGCTTTCTCCTTGGCTTTCTGAGAAAGTTGTATTTAAAACATTCTCACAAATAAATCATTTTGCAATTTGCAGTTTCTAGGATTACAGTATACAATGAGCTTTTACTTCTACATGTAGAAAAAAAGGAGAATCTGCATCCATCACACCAACTGAAAAGCATGTGTTTGTCTAGTAGACACACTTAAAATATGGTTTGCTAGGGTGCAGTTAAATGCCACACCAAGATTAAAGTTCAGGCTGCCCAAATAAGAGTTAAGGTTAAAGATTTACAGAGGAGGCCCCTGCCCACTGATCACTTTAAATTGCATGCAAATGGAGCTGGAGCCAAACTCATTTAAAACTGTGTTTCAGTAGGTTTCCTGGTGGCCCAACCGGCGTAAGAAGAAGCAGAAGTAAGAATAACAAATACAAATTTTAACAAAATCCAGACAAGTAAATGATAAACACATTAAAAATAACTAAATGAACCAAAGAACACTAAAGCAAACAATAAAAAAGTAAGATGTGGCTGCAGTTCTAAGTTCAGTAAAGAAATTATTTACAAAGACATCGAAACTGTGGTGATAGTTCTGTTGTTACAATAAATGCTTTTCTGTTTTTTTCTTGTAAATGCAGAAAAAGGCTCTCTGGCCATAATTGGAGATAAAGTTGATGTCAAGGGGAAATCATGCCAAATGACTGTGCACAAGGTCATGTCTAGCTGAGTTAACAAATGTTTTGGTAAAACATTTCACATTAAAAGAGTCTGAGTTTGCACCCATAATTGCTCTATTCATATGAACAAACTACTGTATCTGAACAGAGTACTTATTCTTCACCCTTAATTTATTACTTCATTTAGTTTTCCAATAGCTATTTTGATAAGAAACAGTAGTGCAAACTGTTTTTTATCAATGAGACTAATTAAGGTTATGTTCTATTCAGATCAAACAGAGTCAAAGTGCTCCCATTGTGCATGGTGGCTCACTGGAAAGGCTAAAAAAACAAAACAAAAAAAAAAAAACGACGACCATGGTTTAATTGTTCCGAAATTAATTGTAAATGAAAGAATCCACACCTATTCTAGGTGTCAGTCTGGTCAAATATGTCAACACGAGCATGAGGAGGCATTGATGCATAAGCTTATTTTATGTTTTATACGTTGTGTTGAGTTTGCATTGTTAATATATTCTAAACTTCCCAAATCTTGTCTCTGACAAATACCCTCCATGTATTAGAATTAAAAACTAAAACTAAGAAACACTAAAACTGAACTAAAATGGAACATTTTTAAACATTTTTTAATCTAATCCAAAAATGCATAACTATAATAAAATTGATCCACACTAACTCATATACTCCCCTACAGTCCACTAGATGGAGACTAAGGACCAAGTAAAATCCAGGCTGCCACAGAGAAAAAATTGGATCCCCTTTCAGTTATACATATGAGAGGAATTATGGCTATTGTGCACGTTAGAAATTCAACTCCTGTCGTGGTCACGGTTAAATTACGTTTACTTCTTTACGTTGGTCGACACACAAGAGCCACCAGGGGCGCTGCAAGACACTGAACAATAGAGAAACCGTGCGAAGAGTCCTGTTCATTCATTAGAATTGTGTCCCTCTTCGCTTCCCCTAGTCACTCGCTGAAAAAGTTTTTGTGTGAAGACCAACCTGCGGACTGAAAATGACCTGCCCTAAGACGTAAGAAACTTTTGTTGTACCTTCTAAAAGCAGCTGGCACATTGCAGTTAAGGGACATTCATATGTGCGTGGTTTTATACTTTGTTTTTCACCCGTTTGTGTCCTGTCAAGAGAAAACGTTGGTGGCAACTTATGTTGCGTTGCCATGACAACGTGTGCATGCCACCTAACCGTGTTAGCTAAAATTGCCTTCGTTCTTCATGCTTTCTGCGGCTGTTTCATGCTTTAACAAGAGTCGTGTTGACTTAGTTTGTTGTAGCCGTTACAAGATGGTCAACAGCAGAGTAAGAGTTGATCGACTGTCTCTTTTCTGCCTGTATTAGACAGTACCTCAAGGCTTTTAAATTAATCTGTAACATTATTAGCGTCAGCTTCTTGCTCATGTGGTTCAGTTAATCACAGTTATACTAACGTTGTTAGCATCATACATCAAGATATTGAAGGCTCGGTATTTCAGATTAACAACTGAAAATATAGCTGCAACATTACAGAGCACGAAAATACCTTCACTCATCCATAAACTGACTAAAAAAGCTTAATCAGTTTTAAGTTAACCATTAACCGGAACAGTCGATTTCGAAAAGCCCATCCCCAACAATGTTAATATTTACAAACGTTTAGCGTTATTTTATTTTATTTGCACAGCAAAATACTGTATAAAATATACTCCACATCCAATGGGAAAGAGCCTAAAAGGCTTATTTAAAGTCCTTCATTAAAAATAACATAATTGCGTATCAATATAAGCCATCATCGACAAAAAACCCAACAAGAACACACAACTATCTACACATACAAACAACCATAAACAACAGTAAAGAAAAAAAAAAAAGAAATAAAAACAACTAAACAAACCTAGAATGAATAGGTCTAGGTATTATCTGCAACCAATAGGCATCTTCCAATAAGGTTCAAGCTGAATTGAGAAATTTCTTTAACTGTGTCATAAAGCTTGTGAGAAGGATAATGATTTCACTGTCAATTCAATAAATTCCATATCTGTGAACCTCTAAACTTCATTTAAAAAATGATGTCTTGATGTAGGGCAGTGAGGTATGTAGAAATCTTTTTTTTCTGCCTAGTTGAATAAGGCATCATGTCTGAAGATTAAATGTAAAAAGTATGAAATGTAGTGAGCACTATACTGAATATGTTTGTCAGCTAGTGTAACTTCTTCCTGTAACAAAAATAGAGCCTGACACATATGGGATTTTAGAGGCGGTTGATATACATGTATGTATGTTTAAATATTGAATTTTTGAGCTGGAATATAAATAGACCTTTTTCATGTGGATTGTGCATATAACTACGTAAAGGTACTCAAATGGCTGTTTTCTCAAACAAATAACTTTATCAAAGAACATTATATGTTTTATTTCAAATGCTATGTATTGTAATACTCTCAGTACTGTGCTAAATCTAAGTCACTCTAAGCATCACTTTCTACATTATGTTGGTATTGGTACATGTCGGAAAACATATACGTTTATATCGCTATATCTGTGATAGCCCCATATTGGGCCGATATCAAGCCGATATATTGACTGGTCAGGGCCTAAATGGAATGTACTCATTTTAAGTTTTTGAGTCAGTTATAGCCTTGTGTGTCTTCATTTGTCATCCTTTGAAACCTGCCGTGGTCATAAAGGTTAGGTTGTACTTCAGCTTTTGTTCTAACTGGTTAAAAAACACACTTTTAGTGAAGAGCGTCACTGTTATCAGCTTGGCAGTTGGACAATGAATGATTTATAACTGAAGGTGTGGACATCTGTGTACTCTGATATGAATGTGCTGAGTTCTCTCTGGGTTGTCATTGAAATGAATTTGATTTGTTCTTGTTTCTGCTATGGCCTACATTTTTCTAGATGTCTGCCCTCCCAGCTTCCCAAGGCTGAGCCCAGCAAGGGCAGAGATTAGCTTTAACCAGGATTAAACCAATGAGAAAATTTGAATTTGTTGGCCCTTATCTCCTAGCAACATGTGGAGTGCTCTGAGCAAATGGCAGAATTTGATCTTTTGCTTCCTTTTGGCAAAGCATGTTTTTCTTGCCAATAGACACTTATCAAACATGACCACTGGAGACAGAAGGAATTCTTGGAGGGGCCTTTAAATGATTTGTTTATAGGGACACTACATGCATTACTTGTTAGAGTGTAGGAGCAGCAACTCAAAGCACCTCCTTTTAGTCAGCCCTGCAGTCCATCAGCTGTCAGATATAGTATATTTCCACCGCTCTTTAGTAAGACTGTTGTATGCTTTAATGGCTTAATGTTGATATGTTCTTGGTATATTACATTTAGACCCCAAGCTTTGATAATCTCTCTGCATAATATTAGGATTCACCTCATAACTTAGTAAAGTAGATGGGCTCTATATTTGCATTCTAAACATGCAATTTCTTGCCTCATCAGGTAATGTAATTCCACGCTTCATTAGGACTGTGAAGTTTATCATTTGTCATCAAAGCCAAGCTGTCAATAAATGATTAAGTTTCACATGAGGAAAATGTAATATTTGGGCTCAAGCAAAACGAATAGCAGTTTACATTTTAATTGCAGTTAGTGAGATTCTGTTTTTGTTTGATTTTAAGGCTATATTTTAGCGGCTGCCTGTTACAGCTAGAGGCACCGTAATTAGCAAGCTGCTTAAGCCTAATTTATTCTACTAGTTATGCCATTAAAGGAAGCAAACTTCTAAAGGCCCTGTGCATTAATTCAAATGTGTAATATCTTGATGGTCTGGTGGTTGAGACTGAAAAGTGGTAACTCACTGTTTTTAAAATGTGGTTTGAGCAACATATGCCGCTTCTTTCTGGGATATGCTGCTGCTTACTTTTAGTATGCTACACTTGTAAACAGCATTAGGCCTGCAAATAATTTCCATCATTGACTGATTTTGTGATTATTTTTACGATTAATTGATTAAGTGTTAAGTCCAGTGATACTCAACTTGTAGTGCCAAATCTGGCCCCCAGTGGGGTGCCTGGTGGCTCTCCAACAATTTTCTAATTTACAGTGAAAATAAACTGATTCGTGCTGTTTTTATTAGATGAAAATAAGCAAAAGTTGTGCATAAATAAGATAATTCTAATCCCATAAATGTGTATTTATGAAATACAAGAGCTTAAATATGCTATTAATTCTGCTCCTGGGAGGAGCAGTTTATATTTATGGTTTATGTTTATGAATCATTCCAGCATTTCTGTGATTGCATGATGGAAAAGGTTCTGACTATGTGTAATTTTGTATAAACTCCTTCAAATGTTACCAAATAATTTACAACTAAAATGCAATTGCAGTTATTAAATACAATAAAATAAATGATTCTTCTGTCAGTCCTTGTACTGAATTAATTTGGTTATTAAGTTAATTTGACAATAAAGAATTTCAAAGAAGTGTTTGTTTATTAACTGGTCCCTGGCTTCCTGTCATATTGCAAAAGTGGCCCTTGAGCAAAGCAAGTTGAGTATCCCTGGTTTTAGTCTATAAAATGCCAGAATAATATAATTTCCTACTGCCCAAGGTGATATCCTCACATTATCTTGCTTGGCCCAAACAACAGTTAATTTACAATTATATGAACAAACAAAAACAGAAAATCGTCATATCTGAAAGGCTGAAACCAGAAGGTGGTTGCTTTACTTAAATGATTACATGAAAAAAGTCAGTGGACTTTTGTTTTCGATACAGCACGGTGAAAAGACCCAGTTAATAGAGTTGAGCAGCATAGCACAATGACAGATGTTAATAAAATCGGTTGTACAATACTCGTGGTATAACTCAGTAGGCAAAGACAGGGGGGTATTTAAAAGAATAGTTCACCCAAAATGACAATTTTGTCATTATCTTCTCACCCTCATGCCAATTGAAGGTCAAGTTTAGTTTTTTAGTCCACAAAACACTGCTGGAGTTTCACAGGAAAAGAATCGCAAAATCTCCTGAACAGTTGAAGTCAGTGGTGACCATTTTTAAAACATAAAAAACATAAAGTGCCTCCACACTGCTCATCTGGCGTAATCCAGCTCTCCTAAAACCCCAACATGGCAAGTTGACTTGAAAGATATCATTTACCATGTTTTTAGCCTAAATCTTCACTGTAGATCCTTAGCTTGGAGCCATGTTCACGTGCACATACCCACCATCTGAACTGGGTGTGTGGTGTGACAGTGAGCATGTGCAATGAATAGCATGTTGTGGCTTTAGGAGACCTGGATCACGCCTGATGAGCAGTATGGAGGTCTTTTCTGGTTTTGTCTTTTTTTTGTTTAGTTGTTTTTTTTCCATTTGAAACGTGGTCACTATTCAGTTAAATTGTTTGGAAGATTCTGCAACACTGTTTTCCTGTGAACCTCCAGCAGTGTTTTGCATGAGGGTGAGTAGATAATGACTGAATTTTCATGTTTTGGGTGAACTATCCCTTTAAGTGTATAATGCAGA
The DNA here is from genome assembly GCA_027495735.1 of Lutjanus campechanus. Classification (NCBI taxonomy): domain Eukaryota; kingdom Metazoa; phylum Chordata; class Actinopteri; order Lutjaniformes; family Lutjanidae; genus Lutjanus; species Lutjanus campechanus. Next base: position 40,761 of record JAJHUR010140562.1, on the reverse strand, counting down.
GGTGCAGGCGTACCCCCTTCTCCTCACTCCTCCTCCTCACTCTAAAACAATGGTCTTTAAAGCATTTCAGGCCATGGTCCCTTTAGCTGATAGACAGACAGAACTCTGAGGACTCCTCGAGGGGTTGCAGACCCTCTGTTAAAGACCCATGTTCTAAAATATACATATAATTTAGAGTTAGAAGGTAAAGTTCAGAGTCCTTAATAAAGAAAAGAAAAGCTATTCTTGAAACACAGTGTTTTGATGTACCAAGACCATATGACATGGTATAGTTAAGTTAAGTTAGTTTAGATAAATTTTATGTCGATCAGCTCAATGATCAACAAATTGTTTCAGCCTTAAATTTTACTTGTGTTCACACGGACTTGTGTTCCAACAGTATTTACCATTTATAAAACATTGTTAGAGTTTTGTTTTGTCCTGATCGATAGTTTTATAGTGCAGCATGTAAAGAACATTGCAGTGGCAGTCTTATTGACATTAAGGGAGAAAGAGTATCCATGCATTACCTTGAGCTAATGAAAGACAAGCAGGTTTAAGGGAAGAAAAGTTACACAGGATCGAAGTCATCCTTTGTATGTCCGTGCTCTCTTTGTTACAAAGTGACATTGATTTTGTGTGCTTAGTTCTTAGACAGTATCTTCCACACTCCCAATCATTAGGCACTATGTGTATATATTCAGTCAGTAGTGTACATAAACAGAAATTGCTGTGTGACAGAATGATGGAGAGATGAGGCATGTATGGGCTTGACTTGTGATGAACCGTCGGCTCTAATTACTTCCTGCTGAAACTGGAGATGAGGCAAACTCAGTGTAAAAGGTGGACCACAGCCTGTGTGTTGTAGGCGTTGGGGTGTGTACTGATGTTTGCTCATCTTTCACTGTGTCTAAACAAAGGCCATTATGTTTTGTTAATTTGTTTTGTCTACCTCTTTTTAGTCATCATTTTACCTAGTTAATAATTGTTCTTGGGTCAATCTTCTACAGTATATTTGAATAGATGGACTCTTTGACTTAATCAATTCAATAAAAAAGAGAATAAGCAGACTAGACTTGGTCATTCAAGGATGTTTTGAACTTTCACATGTAAGTACTGCTGATGCACAGGTGCCTGGAGAGAGATTTTAGCCCTAATGGAAGGCATTTTAGGTGCACAGGTGGCGCAGGGGCACAATTTTTACCCACCACTCTTGAGAGGTTTAAATCCTGATTGTATTTCAGCAATTTGGTCATGCAACGAACACAATTGGCCATGTTTGCAAGTTGCAAGCCGGGAAAGCATCCTGTCCTTGTCACTTCATTTGCGATTCTTGAGTGTTGTTTGTGTCGGCTCTACCAAAGAGTGGTGGGATTTGGGAGAAATAACAGGAACCTCCCGCCTGTTACAGTCCGCCCGCTTGGTGAAGTTCCTTACAGATGTTGGTAAAGAGAATATGTAGCTTTTGTCAGGGCGTTTACAATTTACAAGATGTGTGTATCTGTATTTATCAGGGTTCAAGTGCAGTAATTCTTGAGTGCATTCGGCCACAAATCTGATCATATCTGGGTTAATTTTCCGTTCCCAGCCCTTCAAGTCCGCAGGTTGGCTTTGTCATTTGGTGCAAGCTGAAGTTTTATCTATTGTTATTAATTTATCATTATTAAAGGGATAGTTCAGATTATTTGAAGTGGGTCTGTATGACATACTTATCGATAGTCTATTCAGCACGCCCCCAGTATGGAGAAGCAGAGAGTACCCAATGTACTGCTGTGGACAGGGTCTGCAGCAAATGTATTTTAGTCACTTAAACTGATATTGATTTTTTTAGATGGGCCTTTTTTAAGTGTACACTATATTTAGAATATTTTCACTGCTTTACTTTGCGGTCGGACAGCCTTTTCTGATGGGAAACTGCCATTATACAAGCCAAATATTGTTCTCTCTCGCTCAACCATTCTCCCTTGGCAACATGGGAGTTGCGAGTTTAATGCTGCCTTGATCTATTTGTTTGTTTATGTGATAGTGTGACTTCAGTGAATTTGAACTAACCTTTTGAAACACCAAAGTCACAAAATAATACAAACAAACAAACAGATTGAGGCAGTGGTAGACCAGCAACTCCCATGTTCTGCCAGGTAAATTGACTTATTTTGCCTTATTTTTCTGGTTTATTAGAAGCAGGGGTGTCACAATTTCAGTAGTGTGCTGGAAGTTGATTGAAATGAGCTTTTAATTTCAAGAATTGAATCAAAAGACTGAAGCAGCGATTCTCACAGTACTTGTCTTTCTCTCCACCCTCGCTTAATTGTGGTTTCTGAGGAAACAAGCCCGTTATATCGCACTTGATACCATATAGGCTACTTTTATAGAAGAATTTGAAAAATGTAAATGACAACTGTCAGGGCATAAATCCAAAGATCTGTTGATCTTCACAAATCAAGACTCAGTAGTCTAATAATGGCATTCTTGGGGCCTTTTTTAGGTGGCGAATATACATTTTACTGCGTCCAGAGCACAGCTTCTTACATCAGTAATTTTGCTGCTTCTCTGACCACCATCTACAGTGAGAAATGATTATTGATAAGTAACCCCATAACTCCACTTCAAATCACACAACCTCTCCCGTTAACTTAAGAAATAGAAACAAGTAATCTATTTTGTGTCTTGACCTGTAGTTTGAGCTGTAATTTTAGAAACACAGATCTAGAGATTACAGATACAGTAGACAGCCCCAGGCTTAAAGCAATTCAAGACCCGTGTCTGTGTCAGTGACGGTTTATAAGGTCAGACTTCTTATCCTAACCTGACCCTGATATCCCATTTCCTTTGCATCTAAGGACCAGACACCTTTGTCTTAGAGACACCTGAAGTGCACAGGACCCTCATCCTACTGTCATTTCAAGTCTCCAGTGATACACTCATCACATCTCTCTGTCTTCCACAAATGAGCTATGATTGAGGTGATTGGAATTTCCAGAGGCTGTCACAATCGTTTTGATTGGAAAATAGACGGGAGATAATGGGAGAGACAGGCCTGTTATGAGAGCCCTGTCAGGGCTAAAATAATGCGTCAGAGTGAAGAGGTTAAAGACACCGCTTCCTTGTTAATAATTAATTGCTGTGCATGTGGTGGATCCACTTCATCGCTCCCAGTCATCACTTGATAACTGCTTTACATTTAATTTGGCTTTAGAGACTGTTTTTCAAGCTGGGTAAATTGTGCTTAAAGTTAATATGGGTTCAGGCAGAGACAGCAGTTTGGTGTTAAACAAGGGGAAGTAAAGATTCAGCAGTTCTGTACACTATCTCCTTAGCTGTAGACTTATTGAATTAACATGAGCTCACTTAAAAATAGGGCTGGGCAATATATCGATATGATACAGATATTGTGATATGAGACTAGATATCGTCTTAGGTTTTGGATATCGTTATATCATGATATGGTATAAGTGTTGTCTTTTTGTGGTTTTCAAGGCAGCATTACAGTAAATTGGTTTAACTTTCTGAACTTACCAGACTGTATCAGCTGTTATGTTATTTACCTTTACCCACTTAGTCAATATATCCACATTACTGATGATTATTTACATACATATAGTCATCCCTTTAGCATGTTAGCATTTAGCATTTTCAAATATTGGTTTAGAAAAATGCAATACTGTCAATACTGATAACTGATAATTGCATGCCTCACGTGGCCAGTACCAATGACGTAACCGATAATTCCAAATTTTTGTATTTTAAAAAATTGGACATATAACTTGTAGTTTATGCACACCTGAGGATAAGAAAAGCTAAAATGTAGTGGGCAAAGATGGATGATATATTCCACAGAACTGAACCCAGTCTAACTGACGTCACTATTAGAACAAAAACACAGAACAGTTCTGACTCTTCAAATGTGCAGTTATTTTTTCTAAAAAAGTTCATCAAAAAACTTCAAAAATATACTTTGGCTTTAATAGAGCATTTAAATTAAAATGAAATCCTTTGACATAATCTGTCAAAACAGATATTATAATAATAATAGCCAATCATTTATTAGGTATAATTTCAGTATCGAAGTAATTAATGTTAGTATAAATTTCTCATTATCAAACGATAATTTATTGGCCCTGATATTCATCATTCTGCCATAATATTTTGAAATATCAACAAAGTGGAAACTTACATTGCTTTGTTAAATACTCAATTCTGATTGGTCAGTTACAGCATTCTAAGGTCTATCATTTCTGTATAACAGAATACTGGGGAAATTGTTTGTTTTTATATATTTTAATTTATCTCTTCAGCCAGTTCCAATCAATCATTTAAAGAGCGAATTACATCAAAATTGAACAACCTTGTTGGAAATGATGAAGAAATTGCCTTGTATCCTTATAAAACAATTTCACAGATTTTATCTGTGTTAATTTTTATTTGATCTATTAAAACAACAAATTGATTAATCAAAGAAATGCAGTTGCTATTTTTCAACCAAGAATTACTTTTGTCATGGACAGCCTTATTATCCGATGGCTTGACAAGGAAAAGAGAGATAATGTCCACCCTCTTCTTACATCTCTAGATGACACAAGCATTTGTCAGTTGCATGAACATGGTGTCCCCGCGGGCCAGGAGAGAGACACTGGAGAGGAATGTGCCGATAATACGCCTGGAGAATGATGCTGACCTCAGGGTATGGACAGCCTCTATGCATGATTCCACTAAATTCCTGTGCTCTGCTATGGGGCCACCACAGAAGAAGTCACACATACTCACTGGTGACCTCTATTGTACACTCTGTCTGCACCAGAGGAGGATCAAACTTCACTTTGCTGCTGTATAGCCCCCCTTCATTGGGGAATTTGACTGCTCCCTTTGCCAAATCCAAAGCAGGCAGTGCTCAGCCTTGCATGCACACAGATAATGATCAAGTTAATTAGACCTGAGATTGAACGAACTGCAGCAGCAACTTAATCATTTGTAACTTGATTAGAAATACTATATTCTGCACCTCCAGAGACCCGAAAAACTTTCCTTTTTTTTCAGAGATCTTGAAATTAGGATGTACTTCAGAATTCAGGTCTTGAGCTAAGACATAATGTCTTTGTGATCCAAAACAGTGAAATGATCCTGAAGTCTTAAACACAAACTCAAGGGAAATCCTCTGACTGAGAGTGAGCAGGTGTAGATTACAAATGTATTAATGTTTTCTTTTTTATGCCCGTAGGAAATCTATAAATTTGGAAGGAAATTGGGTCAAGGTAACTTTGGAGTTGTGTGTGAAGCCACCCACATTGAGACACAGCAAAAATGGGCTATTAAGAAGGTTTGCAAACCAGAGGTGAGTGCATTTAGCATCCCTCTGGGAAGCCTGTTTTTTAATGTGTTGCGCTGATAAGAGAGCTTAATGTTTGGAGTTTAACAAATGGCCAAAACCATGGTGAAACTCAATCAGCTGTGATTTGACTTTCTGTCACTTCAGGCAGGAAGTTCGAAAATCAGGATGCTGTGGCAAGAAATAAACATCCTCAGACAAGTGAATCATGCTCACATAATACATCTCCAGGAAGTCTACAACACGGCCAAGGTGAACATTGTTGTCCTTTAAGTAACAAGCCTAATTAAGAGAATGGGTTATGTGTAATGTGTGTGGCTTGTCATAGTCTCCTATTATTGTGTGTCTCTGCATAAATATTACTCATAAGCACGTGCAAATTGACTGTATGGTGAGTTGTATTGTCTCTGCTTGTTTCCAGATGATGTATTTGGTTACTGAACTGTGTGTCGGAGGTGAACTGAAGCAGCTGTTGCAGCGGAAAAAGTTCTTTACAGAGGACGAGACGAGGCATATCATCTGCAGCTTAGCTGACGCCGTTGTCTACCTTCAAAAAAAGAGTAATGTTCTACAGATTGACATTTCGATAGTACTGAAAATCATCTTAAAGGTGTAGTTCAGATTATTTGAAGTGGGGTTGTGTGAGGTACAAAAGATGGTGGTCAGCACACCCCCTGTTTGAAGAAGCAGAGAGGAGTACCATCCTGGAAGCTAAGCAATGTACTGCTGCAGACAGGGTCAGCAGCAATATCAGTTAAAGTGTGCGCTATGTTTAGACTGTTTTCACAGCTTATATTTGCTATCAGATAGCCTTTTCCCACAGAAAACTGCTGTTATATATACTTTATCAAGCAGAACACAGGGGTTGCTGGTCCACTGCTGCCTCGATCTATTAGTTAGTTTGTGCAATCCTGTGCTCAGCTTGATAAAATTACTATTTTTGCCACAGGAGTCTGGTTGAATGAGAGAGAGAGCAATATTTGGCTTATATGACAGTTTTCCATGGGAAAGGCTATCTGACATTTTTGAAAATAGTTTAAATATAACATGCACTTAAACTGATATTGCTGCTGATGCTGTCTGCAGCAGTACATTGCTCAGCTTCCATTCAACTTTTTCTGTGAAGTAAAATTACTGATTTTGCCAAAGGAGTCTGTTTGGTTTAAAGAGGTTGATATATGGCTTATATAATGGTGGTTTCCTGTCAGCTATCTGATGGCAAGTAGGGAAAATATTCTAAATAAAGCACACTTAATTTTTTTTAGTTGGCTTAAATGCATTTTGCTGCTGATCCTGTCCACAGCAGTACATTGCTTAGCTTCTTACACCAGCAACCTCTGCTTCCTCAAACCACCATCTTCTGTAGGCAACACAGTGACTATCAGTGAGTAACTCATACTGTATAACCCCAATTCAAATAATGTGAACCATCCCTTTAACACATGCTATAAATCTAGTTTTTGATGAACTTCATTGATTTTTCCTCACCTTGCTGCAATGATGTAGATGTGTACATGTAGTGAGTTCACTGCACCCCAAAATCACTGATAGGAGTGTTTTCAGGTGTGGTTACTATTGCAAGAGGCATGGAACGTAATTATACCAGCAGACAAGTAAAACAGTGTTATGCGGCTAGCACAGTAGAGATAGGACCGGTCTGATCCAATGTTAGCATCAGGGCCAGATGTTGACGTTGTTTGACAATGTTTTTTACTTGTAAGTAACATCATCACACCACATTTCACCCCTAAACTGAAGTTAATTTTCAGCCTAATAATAATAATGATAGTCATAATACTACTACTACTACTAATAATAATAATAATAATAATAATCATCATCATCATCATCATCATCAAGGAAAAAATAGCGCTGGTATCGGTATAGTATCAATATCGGCAGATATCAGAATCAGATTCTGAATCAGAATAATAATTGCCATTAAGAATTCAGCAGATTAAATCAATAATTTAATCATTTTAATCAATAATTAATTGATAGTGTAGAAATGGCAGTGATTGTGCCTCTTTTGACATTGTTTTGTCTGGCAAAGCCATTTGTTGAATAAGGATACTTACAATGAGAAAAAAATAAATAAATTGAGGAAAAGTAAGAAAAAACATGACTTTTGCCTTTTAGTTATTAGTGATTAATTGAGTTTATCATATTTAGCTATTGCTTAAGGAAAATGCACAAAATTGGCAACTGTAGTCTCAAGTATTTTATATTTTTAAATTAAGTACACAGATGGCCAGTTTGGACTGTGTTTTGGATGGTGTGCTTCAGTTAAGTTACAACAGTGCTATAGTGTGATTATTATACTCATATTGTTTTACCCTTTATGATGTGATATTCTTTGCCATTACAGCTTTCAGTTGTAATAAAAGTGTGGCTCATTTTGATAAAAGAGCAATTAAAAACACCTTTCAGGAAAAACAAACAAACATAAACATTTTAATTAAATCTATTTGTTTTATTTAGAGATGCTGTTTCCCCTTTAAACATTGAAATCTGTGGTTAGAGGTAATTTAGGACATTGCCTGGCAATGAGGCATCATTACATGTGGCTAATGACTAATTTACAACAGGCTAGGGAGCAGTACTGATTAATAGGTGTGCTTTCACATGGAAAGTCCCTCTGTGCTGGTTTTACTCACCCCTGTAGAGACCAGTAATACTAATGAGGTAGCCAGGCCACGCTTTTGTTCAAATGACCAATCATGAAAGTCCTTCAGCTTAAATTTGTTTGGGTTTTCAAATGTTTGCTGTCCTTGTCAGCCTCAGCTGCTTCAGTTATTAGTCTTACTGTACTTAATGCTCAGCTGTGCTCTGAGCTTTAACGCTAATACATGCTGGTAACAACGTGATACATTGTGCATTTATATCCAGCTTTTTTTTCAAACAGCATGATTTCTCAGTTACCAGAGTGATGATTACTGAAACATAAAATAACCAATAGAAATGCAAAAATAATGAGTGTATGTTAAAATGGGTAATTGTTATTAATGGTATGTATAATTATAAACAAAGACATTTATGAATATGAAATTGAGAGTTCAGTTGCTAGAGAGCAGTTGGGAAAAAAACAGGAATGACAGAACAAAAATATCTTAAATGGATGAAGGAAAAAATAACATTTTCATGTGTTTGTTTTGTGCACACCAGTTGGTCTAACTTACCTTTCACACACCATCAACACTGTTGCATTTTATAATTGGTTGCTTCAAACAGAGCAGTGAAAAGGATTGCCCAGGGCAATTGTATTTTTCCTCCTGCCTTCTCTCACTCCACCAAGTTTTGTTAACGAGGCCCTTCAGCCTGGCCTACTGTAAGTGAGGTAAACAGATCACTGTGTTAGTGTGAGCAAAACAGGGTTTATTCTAGTGAGTGACATTAGCAATTCATGTTGCGCTTCACTCCGATCACAGACTTTTATTTATTTTCGTCAGTACTCCCAGTCTGACTTCAGTTCTTGTCATATTATTTAAGACAAGAAAAAATATGTTAACAACAAAATATACCTTTGTTTTCAGCAGATGCCATGTTTGCGATATTTTGTGTCAAGTGAATTTTCAAAACATGGGAATGTTTCACTTGCCAAGTCCGTGAAGCTGCTTAGCTAAGTTAGTCTTTATTAAACCCTGTGGACAGATTTGTCCTCTTCTTTGTAGATTTAACATAACTATTTAGGAGTAGTGGGCAGCTGTAGTGCAGCGCCTGCAAACCAACTCTTGCCCCTAAGTTAAAGAAGAAATATGTGATATATTTAAGATATGTCGTCAGAGATTAAGGAAGCATGCCAAGTTGAAATATTCACTTCTCCAACAACAACACTATAGCCGCGGTGTCCTCCTTAGAGATTTCTATTTTGGCTCCTAACTGGTGTTATTGTTTACCTAACCTATTGTTTACTTAAAACCTCAGTAAGAACTTAAAATACAAGGAAATAAGATCCTTAATTTGTGCGGTAAACTTCATTGTCCTTACCTTATAAGGTCAAATTGGTGAACATGCTAGCAAACAGTTGTATATTCACACATCAAGCAGACAAAGAGCAACATTAGCATTTTGGAGTTGTGTCTCTGAATGTAATATCCAATATTCACTCTCCTTTAACCTCTATTTTGGTCTTTACCAATGTGGAAGACCAGATATCTGGCTCTTTAGCCTCTAAATGTTCACCAGCTAGTTGATAAATGTGTCTGTCTGTGGCTTTGTGTACCGTGCGTTCAGCTTTTTTAGCTAACAACAGTCAGCTGTCTTCTGGGGCTAAGACAAGGTGGATAAGAGCAGTGAGAGTGAATAGAACTGCAGTAGCTGCTATAAAAACCAAAACGGTGTGATAATTTTCAGTTTCTTCATTAATATGAGCAACCCCGTTGTTGATATAAAAATATTGATTACAACTAGTCGTGTAAATGGTAGAAGTCAAACCCAATATCTCTGTGTAAAAGGTTTCCTCCTCACATCTTACAGATATAGTACACCGGGACTTGAAACTTGAGAACATTCTTGTGAAAAATTCTCCCGATGAGGACGAAAATGGCAGGATTGATATCAAGGTAAGATGGTGACACACACTGTGAAACTTTCCATCACCACTTCTTGTCCGTTCTCTTTGGACTAAGTACAAGCCTCTGCTGCTTTTTCCTCCCCCACTATCTCCTCTATATTTAGTAAAGGCTTTAAATACTGCCTCATTACAACAGACTCCCTCTGGTCTTCCTTTATACAACACCTTTACAAAGAGGGACTCAACTGTATCTTTAAACAAATTACCAGCTGAGCACAGCGTGTTGCGTGCATTGACAGCTAGCCAGCCAAAGCAGATACCTGGTGTGTGAGCTAAAACAAGTCTAGATCGCAGCATAAACATCCCTGTCTCTCTGTTTTCCTCTTTCTGTCTGACACACACATACACAAACAGCCACATTCTGTACATGCTGCAAGAAAGTGAAACTGTCATGGCATAACATAAATGGCTTTCATTTCACAGAGTTATTTTATTTTATTTTTTTATTTTTTTTATTTTTGCCTTTGTAATAATGTGACACCCCTTTGCAAGTGTGTGGAACCGCCAGCCTTAACAGCTTTTGATGTAAATCATCAAGGATTATTGTTTGTGGCCTTGTTTTCCAGACAAAAGCATCTTTACAGTAACAGAAGATTTAATGTGGGTCCTGTCAGACCATCTAAATCATGTTTATTTGTTTCACCTTTTTCTTAAGTGCTATTCTCTACCTAGGTGGCAGACTTTGGATTATCGGTGCAGACATGTGGTGTAGGGATTGAGAACATAATGACGGAGGCCTGTGGGACGCTTATCTATATGGGTATGACACCTGTATCTCCTACAGCATGCTACTAGGCAACACAGATGACCACCGGGATAGAGCTCTAAATTTGAATGAGTGGTGTAGCAGCAGGACTTGCCATCTGCCACAGTAACTTTTTGGTTATACCATGTGGACATTTTAAAATTCAGTGGTTTTTAGCTTGTAAGCAGTAAGTACCTAATTCTGTTTTTGCATGTGGAATGTATAAGGTATATTTTATATTTTACTTGTTATTATGTAAAGGTACATTTGTACTTCAGGAGTTGCATGTTGAAAAGTTTGTGAATTTGTGAAACCTGCGTTGTTTCTGCTTGCAGTCTTCTTCTTCTCCTTCTCCACTTTTATTGGTGCATTGCTGCCCTTTATGGCTCTTTACTGCCACCAGTTGTGGATATGTATTACTGCTCTGTGTATCACATTGCTCTTGTGCTTGTGGTATGTGTGTGTATTATGCTTGAGAGTGTGCTGATCTAACAATGAAACGTTGTTCAGTAGAACCATCAGGGGTCAAAAACTAGTTTTAACTTGTACATCCCCATATCCAAAAAAGTTTGGGCATTGTGTGAAACATAAATGAAAACAGAATGCAATGATTTGCAAATACTTTTTTGACATATATTCAACTGAATACGGTAAAAATACAAGATATTTAATGTTCAAGCTCAACATTAAACCCTAACTGACCATTGTTATAGAAAAGGTGATATATCACAGTGGTAAACATGCTCCTGTCCCAACTTGTTTGAAACGTGTTGCAGGCATCAAATTCAGCATGAGTGCATATTTACAAAAAACCCTTTAAGTTAATCAGCTTTAACATTAACATACATTTTACACAGTGTCACAACTTTTTTGGAACTGGAGTTGTAGTTTGAAGCCACTAAATGTCCATATTTCAGACAAAGACAGCCTTACATTTGTGTATGTGTGAATTTCAGCACCTGAAATTATGAGTGGTCGCAGTTACACCCAATGGTGTGATGTATGGAGCATAGGAATCGTTATGTACATGTTGTAAGTACATGCACACGTATTAAACATACAGTATATATACCTGTCTCTTATACACATCTAGATGTGTATAAGAGACAGGCTCGGAGCCGTTTTCGAGCAATTTAGATCCATCCGACGGCGTTTTTTCTCATGCCATAGTAGCGGACGGGGCCAGAAATCGAAGCCCCTAAATTAGACATTATCTGCTGCGAAACTCGCTCATTTCAGTCTTCAAGTACATCATACCCAAGTTATTTACCTTTAAAGCAAACACTCATAGAAAATATACCCTTTTTGCATTTGTATGGGCTACTTACTCTATCGAAAGTTGGCCATTTGGTCCTGCTGGCTTCGGCTGCATCTGCCAGTTGACTCTCGGGACATGAAAAAAAGTCTCTACCACAGCCCGGTTTGTCATGGCAGAAAAATCTTCAAGTGTAGTGAGACACGTATTTTGGGGGGCATCAATACGTGTTCCCTCTGGTCTCAAGTCCCACTCTGAGCAGCAAAGGCACTCCTCCTCTGTTGCCACTGCCGTGCAATGTCCACAACAACACCACCAGTTAGCCCCCATTCGTGGACGTGCAGTGGTTGCTTGTTCTCTGGCCAGCTGTTCGGCTCTTTCCCTCTGCATCCTCCTTTCAAATAGCTCCTCGTCGGTGTATTCTGGCTCAAAACGATACGGGCATCCATTATACTCAAAGTCGTCGTCAGACACTTCTACATCGGATAAATATTCTGCCATGCTGCACAAAAATAGCCGTGTAGCCGTGTAGTGTAGCAACAACAGCGTCTCTACTAGCTGCGCTTCTGCGGCGCACGTCCATGACGTCACCAAAAGTTACCTATCCTTGTAAAGCCCCGGATGACCATAACAACGAAGTTGAGCTGACACGGTGATAACACTGGCCATTCATTTATAAAATGTAGGTGAAATGAGCGAGTTTCGCAGCAGATAATGTCTAATTTAGGGGCTTCGATTTCTGGCCCCGTCCGCTACTATGGCATGAGAAAAAACGCCGTCGGATGGATCTAAATTGCTCGAAAACGGCTCCGAGCTCCACCAAAATTGTCTGGGTGAGTCTACAAGCGTATTTAATCCTAACAATAAGGTCCAGGTGTCAAAAAAGCAAACTTAGCCTTTAATTGTACTGCAGGGAAAAACAGGGTAAGATGAATGCTTTTCACATTTTAAACAATAATGGGCTGAAAAATACTCATTTTGATCTGATAATAAGGAGTTAATTATCTGGTCTCTGCTTTGCTATCATCCTTTATTATTTATTAATACTTTGTAGTTTATTTTGCTCTGTCTTGTAATTCTGTTAGGTTGTGACCAGCACTGGAGTAATGCTAAAAGTCACAAAAAATAAACAGTTAGGAGTTAGGTTTTTTTTTTTTTTTTTCATCTCTAGGGGAGCATACCCCTGGACCCAACCACCCTTGTGAGTCTGTGTTGTAGTTTGGTCACGCATTCTTCTCACCTTTATCACCCCTGACCAGTTTGCAGGCCTGACAGCAAGGTGGTACTTGGAGAGAGCAAAGTTTGAGAAACACTGATTCATATCATATTAGAATAAAAAACATAGGATGAATGTTCAGACTATTACCGGATCTTATATTAGATTTTGCAAAGGTACATTGCAAAAGTACTTGTACTTTACACTCCCAGATTCCATAAAGCTGCATATCTAGTTATAAATATGCACATATTTTGCTCAACGTGTGTTCTTGTTCCTCTGTTTATCAGTTTCTGATTTGTAAAGATCATTCAAGTCAGTATCCAAATGGTAATTAATGATTGTGACTCTCATATCTCTCAAGAAACAGGCTGAAAACAAAATAAAGCAAAACAGAATTTTCCTTTAATGTAAATCACCACTCTATAGGTCAACCTTTATCTATTATGTATGGTCATGGGATCCTTGTATTGATCTCTCACCTTTCTTTGGGTTATCCTTGTATCTTGGAATAAAGACTGAAGACAGTAGAAGAAAACTCCAGAAGGACAAACACAAAAACAGATCTGACACTCCGGGACCGTCTCATGCAGCCACCACACAGGTTTGTTAAACTCCTAACAACTTGGCCTTTGCAGTTCACCTTAAATTTATTCTTTGATTTATATGATTAAATTATACTTTCAGTGCTCTTGACATATACTGTAGTCTTGATCAAAATTTTAAGACTACTAATATCTACTGCTGCACATTCTGATTTTAAGGACAAACTTTGTTACTGAACTGTGCTCTCATATTGCCATGCATACTGTCTGTCATGTCCAGTCACCACTAGATGGTGCCAGATTTACCTGTTACAGAAGATGGTAATAAAGGTGTAGCCATGCAGCTGCTTTTAAATGAATATGATAGTTAATTCTGTTATGTAAGATGAATATGAATCTTATCCCTGCAGCCTCATGCCGGTGTGAAAACCTCCATACAGCCGAGTGCAAAGCAGTGTAGGCCTCGGGACAAGAAGGACGTCAGCACAGGACAGAAAGCAGCTTCTGACCAGAGACCATCTACCTCCAGTAAAAGTAGGACTGTTCCCCGCAAACCACCAGCCATCTAAAACCAGTACCCCTTAAGTATAAAGCTAAACAAACAAGCCATATCACTTGAGAGTGGACACACAAGAGGGAAAAACTACATTTTATTTAATGTGATTCTGCAATTTAGCAGTGATGTGAATGAAAGTACTGTGAATGATGCAACCTTTATGGTGATGACTAGAGACTAAGCAGTGACAACAGTGTCAACTCAATGGGCCTCATATGCAGGTGTGAAATACAAGAAGACCACAGCAGCTGAGGGTCCAGCCTCAGCCTTGTGCCAAAGCACCGGGACCCCAGTCTGAGGGGCAAACCTGCTACTGTCAAACACAAAAGCTTACTGTCACACAGCCAACTGTTTGAGAATGTTCACTCTAGCAGCCCAAATACTGACACACTTTTTTTATGGTGGCCAGCAAACCCAGATTGAATAAGTTTGTCAGATGTTACAGGTGACGTCTGATTGAAGGGTTTTATTATAAAGCAGCGACCTGGAGTTGTGCAATTCAAAACTAATTTCTGTTTGGTAAATCCAAGTTTAGTGATGGAAACTGAAATTAAAGAGAGTTTACTCGAGATGCTTGCTTACACTAATGCTTACCCAAATGAAAAAAATAAAATAAACTGTGACTATGGAAACAGTTTTGGAAACTTTTGGCTGCTTTGTGTTCTTTGACAAAACATTACATAATTTGCGAGCCAGCTAAAACGTTAACAAAATTTAACTAAACATTACATTGTTTGTTAGCTAGCTAAAAAATTGTCAGCCTACACATGACAGGCCAACATGGAAGCTCTAATTTCTCCTCCTGAGAATAAAACCTGTTGGTTGAATTAATGCAGCACAAAAATGGAAAATGGAAAACAGCAGAATGAGGAAAAAACAGATTGGCAAAAATGGAAATTTAAAGAGGGTTTGAATTTAACCTTTGTTAATTTTAAGCTAGTTTAAAAGTTTGGTGCAACATAATTTAAAGTTAAACCATGATTTAATCTGCTTTAAAAAATGAATCCTTGTTGGTACAACCCAGCCTTAGTTGAGTGAAGAGAGACACCCAAAAGATTTGAGCTTATTCGTTTATAAAACTATTATTTAGTAATTTACTTACTACCTTATTCATTATCATTATTAAGCTCATCTCTTTATTTATATACACTGTGAATGTATTCCCTTCCTGTATGGAAAGTAATAGTCGCTTGATATTAATTAAATCTCTCATATAGGGTGAATGTTAATTTGTGGCATTAGGGAAAGTAATTATTGGCTAGAGGTCGACAATGATTTAATAATCTGGTCAGAAAAGAGATTTTCAACATCCAAACAGACAAGTTTGGAGGAAGAATTGTACAAGTTGTATCTCTCGAAATTAGAGTTTAGCACTCATCAGAAATGTGTGATTACAAGTTGAGGCTGTCTTTAAATCAGTAATAGTAGTAGTATGTATAATGTGCCAAATATCATAAAACACATAGTGGTTGCACAACAGTTTTGCATATCTAATTTTCAATCAAACTGTTTTATAATTGCATGCTAAATTTCCAAATTTCAGAGAGTCCAGGATTTTTTTCCTGGATATCATTTCACAGCACCAAAGTTAGCATTAGGGATTTTCTTTTTTTCTGTTCTGACCTCTCAATTCCAAAACGCCCTATATGCAGTGACTGCACCCACTCAGTGTCAAAACAGAAAGACTGTCACACAGGCTGGTTACGCTCCATCTGAATGCAGAGGATTGGGACCGAGGGCAGCCACGGGTCTAATCTCGTTTGGAGGCCATTGAAAGCAGTAGGAGCTACTTTGAGGGCACTGCCATTCAAGCACAGGTTTTTCTGCTGTAGAGAGAATAATCCCCGGCATAGATACAACATTAAAGTAGCCAAGCATAACACACAGAGGCTGAATTTCAAATCCACCCATTTGCATCTTGAAGTGAATGAGTGCCAACAATGGGGGCTCCTTGTTCACGCACAAGCTCTGTGTTTTAGTGTGTGTGCGTACATGTAGTGTGTATTTGTTGAAGGTGTTTCTGGGCCATTGTACAGAATTGGTTCAAAGTCAGGGAGGTAAACATCAAGTGTATGAATGTACATTGTACAACATTCAAGGTTCACACTTCTAGTAGTTGCACAGTTAAGTCTCATATTATATTTTCACAGTTTCAGAATATTTTTCTTCCTCCAAAATGTCTCACTACTGAAACACAATAATAAATATAATACGAAGGCTTATATTGGCTTATTAAAATTTTGTTTACATCTACATTGAAAGTCCAAAAGTTAATGAATAAAAAATATTATAATTTTAACACATTTTCAAGCAAACTTTTAAGATCCATTGTATTTCTAATCCAATTTTTGATTGTAAAAGGAATACAATTGATCATACTGATTTAAAAGTTAAGGATTTATTTGTTTTAATACATACTGAACCACACACTATGATGACATCTTAGTTGATAATTTAATATATTTTATTTTTGACAAAACAACCCAGTGTTCGGTTGTGACTGTTTCGCTTGAGACAATTTTAGAAGTGTTGTATTTCTGCTGGACAGTTTATACTCAAAGTTTATACTAAAATGCTTTTGATTGACACAACTGTGCTGAAATTTGTTTGTGTTTATTTTTCTCAGATAAAGGATTAAGTGTTACTCTGTCACTACCAAAACAGTGATACCATACTGTAACTGAAATGTAATTACATTTCTGTAGTGACTGTTTCGGAAGTGACAGTTTGTTATATTTCAGCTGGTATTCGACACATTACAAAATTATATGGAGTTTACTAAAATACTTCTAATTTGCATAACTGGACTAAAAATGAACACTCCAAAATAAAGGATTAAGTGCTCTCTTTTGTCACAATCAAATCATCATCATCACATTTCACTATCTCAAAGATGCTAGTCAGTACATGGTTAGCTAGCATAGCTCTGAGCAGCTGCTCACACATAAAACCAAAGTTTTCTGGAATGACAACCAAGAGAAATTCCTTAATTGCAGAGAATCGGTGTATGGTAGCGATGTTACTTAAAGTCACACCCTGATTTTCAGACCTTTTGAACACATTTACATCCTCAGCATGCAGCCATGAGAGAGAGGGACACAGACACACTTCCTGTTCTGAAGTGTAGGGGTGTGGCTAAGATCAGTCTCAGCTCATGGACTCAGACAGTCACTGTTTCTGTAGTGACAGAAAGATTCAGGATTTACAAGAAAATACTAAATAAATGTTTGTTTTTTTATGCTCACTTTCAAAAACATCAAAGAGATCCTTTTCTGAAAACAACGATGGAAACATTGCAAAAATCATTTTAGTATAATTTTCATGAGTTGAAATTTAGGGGTTAGAGTCCAGGACAGCCACCTCCCAATTCATACTGCAAATTATGTTTTTTGTTTTGTTTTAGTTTTTTTGTTGTTGTTTTTTTTTTTTAAACATATTAGAGTTGCTGCAATCTATATTATTGTGGATCAGAATATTTAAAATGAAGATCTTAGATAACATATAAGATTTGCACACTTGCATGTATTTTAAATTTGTTTTTTGGTTGTGGGATAGCATTTTGGACCAGTTCGGTAGAATGGCCCTTCTACATTTCAGGGAAGAGGTTGTTGTCCTGGTGTGGACACAGTATGTTAAACTTATCAAATTCTGTCCAGACACACACAGTTATTACTTACTTACTTTGGTGATGTTTCATAATCTCGTGAGTAGTTTTTTGATAGATTGATTTTTAATAAAACAGATTAATTTATGAGAAGGAACAAATGTCATGTGAATTATCTTTGATCCAAGCTGCTTGCCAAAAAAGACTGCAACATATCTTAACATAACACCGTATGCCTTTGGTTTACTCAGACTGCTCTAAACAGCAGATGGAGCTGTAGTAAGTTGCTGAATTCATTTCCTGGAGTTAATCTGACAGGAGAGTGCTATCCCTGAAGCTTACTACCTAGTTTTGTGCATGAAGATGTGTAATTAGAATTGATTGCTTGAGTCACTGCCCATTAAAACTGTGATGTCCATGTGATGTGTCACTAATTAATATGTTGTATGGTTATGTCTTGATGGTCCATTCAGACAAAGTAAATGGTGAAGACATGCTTCTTTCTGAGTGCTGTCTTATTCACACAAAATGTGATTGTGTCACTAGATAATTTGAGAAATAAAAAACAAAAACACACAGCAGTGATTCGTCTGTTTTCCCTTTAGACTACCCCACTGGACGGCTGTTTAGACAACCTCTTGTGTGGCTAATTTTTGTCAGAAGAGGAGATGGGATTTCAGCATATGGTTCTCATTGTTGTGATTAATTACAGTGAAGCAAGAAGGAAAAAAAACTTGATTTGTATGAGCAGAATATCACCTACCACAAGTTGTACATAACTCAAGGTGGAAAGAGATATAAATAACACCATACATAACTAAAAAATACTACCACCAACACTCTAATTCTAGTTTAAATTGGAATTAAACTGATTCTTTAAGGATTAATATGTATGGAATATATGTTATTTATATAATGTTTTGGTTTGCTTTAATTTTTAAAATTTTTGATCTTCAAAATCTACTATTGAAATCTAAATCTACCTACTGATAACATAGGTATAAAATATGCTATTGTAATAATCTTTGTTTTAAAATAGATTTTTTTACAAAAATGTCGACCCTTTAAATTTGTTTCCAAGATATCTGTGAACTGATCAGGCATAAAAAGGGTGAGCTATACACTAAGTTCCCCTGTCTCACTTCCTGGTTCTCAAAAAAAGCGGGAATACTGCTCAAGCGCTGGGAAGCTTCCGATTTTTCAACAAATTCATGAAATAATATTGCTGTCAGATGTGTCTCAACCATACAATATCAACTCCATACCACTTCTAAGTCAAAACTAGAGAAGAATTATAGTTTAAAAATGTCTATTTTGATTAGCATTAAGAGAACTCGTAGCACCTTTAAAAAAATAAAATGGCTACTCATTACGACTACGCTGTGAAATGAAAAAATGAAACATTTTTGTAAGACATCAACTTTGTCAGATTTTCCATCTAATGAAGTTGACGTCTACATTTAATAAAAAATGTAATCACTAGGATGTTGGCCAGTTTGATCTTTAAAAATATTTTTTCCCAGCATAATGGAAGAGTAAAAATCAATCCCCCCTCAAAATATGGTTTAGTCCAGTTCTCAAGAATGAGAAGAATCAGTGTCTTCGTGTATGATGACAGCAGGTTCAGATGCTGTTAAAATACTCCGTCAGTTTGTGTTACTGTGAGCCAGCAGGAGCCTCCCGTTCTACTTTAACTCCTTTGGCCAAAACAAGAGAGAGAAGCCGTGGGAGGGGAGGGGAGGGGGGACATCACGAGGGAGGCTGTATGGTGGATAGGTTAGGGGCGTGAATTTGGGACAAAGCATGGAGGCAAAGGAAATTAGAAAATTCGTCGGGATGGAACAAGGGATGCGCCCCCTGCACCCCCCACAAAACCCTCCCCCCCTTTTTCCTCCAGCAGCGCTCCTGACAGATGGAAGTAAGGGTGGGTGGGTTGACGGGCTGGAGGGGATTAAAACTCCGCAGCCCCATTTTGGAGCCTGAGGAGAGTGTCACTCCCTGCAAAAGGTGGGGTGCAGAGAGGCACTTGTGGCGAGGAGTCGCAGGGCGTGTGAAGTGGGTGCACGCGGGCTAATGTCAAAAGAGGCAAGGATGCTTCCCCTCCCTCGGCCCCCCCTCTGCTCCATCCACCTTTATCCACTGAGGAGGAATAAGGGAG
>JAJHUR010140562.1:0-20787 GCA_027495735.1 Lutjanus campechanus | reverse complement strand
GAGGGGGGAAAAAGGGGGGGGGGGGGGGGGGGGGGGTGCATCTCAATAACCTTAATAGAGCTCCCTTTAATTAATCAGCTCATCTGCAGAGGCCCGATACCTGCAGCTGAACCCCTACCCCCCCAACACACACACACACACTCCCCTCCATCCTCACCCCAAACGCAACATCCTCACACTGCTGCTGTGACATTGTGGTAATGAGGTAACACAGCTACAATGTCATGGAAATGTTGCGGAGACGTTATCTGTGGGAGCTCATCACACATGCTGATGTTCCTGATCCCCTTCAATGTTTGCGTTGTGTGTGTGGAGATCCATGTGTGTGTCTGTTCATGTGTGTCCCCCACCACTCCAAAAAAAAAAAGGAAAAAATAACAGATACATATGGCCAAATGGCAGGAGGAAACCATGATGCCTCTATTTTCCACAGAAGAAGAAGAGAGGGGGGGAAACCCACCTCAAGTAAACATTTGAAACAGATGGCAATTTCAAAGCAAGCCTCATCAATCTTTGTTGACACTACCCCCCTTTTTTAAAACTACTCTTATTTGGGATATTTGCAATTATAATACATACTGTAAGCTCATTTGAATATCAAATTAATTACTGAACACACTGGAGTAAATACCTCTTTTATAACTCCTTGTTAAAAGTGAAAAGTTCTTGACTACGGTTGGATGGCGTCTTAATTTACAGTGATATCTAATCCCAAGTTACTTCACATAAAAGGCATTACTATACATATTTTAATGGGGAGGTGGTTGTTTTCCAAGCAATTTTCTGCTAGAGTACATTTTTAATTTATTCATATTTAATTTATTGGTCTCTGCATACCCGCTCAGTAAAACTAATCAACACCATGTATGGGCCTCTTAAAGCCACATCTCTCCTTGGCAGGGAGACAGGCAGGCAGGCTCTGCATTAGGATAAGCTCTCCTCTCTCTTGTGCACAGTGCTGGGTGAAATTCCCCACTTTCAGTCAGACAGAAGGATGCCACCTCGAAAGGAACAGGCTCAGGGAGTAACAGAATAAATGTAACGGGATTACATAATTAAGACACAAAAACGTAACTGTATTCCATTACAGTTACAAAAATATAAGATGTAATCAGATAACATGAGTAAAAAATGGGGATTATTACCAGGATTACAATATTAAAATACATTTTCAATAAAGAACGATATACTAACGTGCAGTATGCACACGTTACAAAACTTGACAAGTCTCACAACACCACTCTGGTCTCAGCTCGGCACATACGGCTACTACTACTGCCAGAATGTCAGGGGATAGAAAACCATAAATCACACACACAACAATGCAATTTTCCATGTTTTTAAATTACAATTTTGACAAGTTTCTATGAGCCTACGAACCACTACTATTAGCTACAAAGCTACAGAGAACAACTGCTAATGTTAGCAACACAGGCCAAACTCTAACTTTAGCTACACAGACCATTCGCTAATGTAACCTATACAGAACAAGTGCTAACATAAGGTAAGATATGATAAGAAAAGATAACGTCAGGTAAGACAAGACAAGTTAAAAGAAAATAAGTAAACTGTATTGATCCCACACTGGGAAAATTCATTTGTTACAGCAGCTCAAGGATTGAAAATACATGCTTAGTAAATAGAAAAACAAAGTAAAAATAGAATAAAATATGAAAGAATAAAAATATAAAATATGAATCAAAAACTATACACACAAACTATAACTAAACAGACCAACCACTAACATTACCTACACACATCAACTGCTAATGTTAGCACATCACTAACATTAGCCACACAGAAAGTTTGTTTGCTAGCTAACCTGTCAATACAACTACTACATAAAATGTACAAATACTTTGGGATTAGGTGGTGTGCATTTGTGAATGAATTCATGTCAGTTTACTTCAAGTGTGAACAGCATAATGTTACTTAACAAAGGACATTTAATTGCGCTAAATCTAAAAGCGCATTTGCACATAACAAAGGAAGGGTCAAACAACTAATAAACCGATAATGAACGTAAAACATTATATCAGGCTAAACAATTTAACCATATTTGGTATTGAGGTAATCCAAAAGTAACAGAAAGTAATCAAAACAGGTAATTAATAAATTAATAGGAATACATTTTTAAAGTAAAGCTCCGAACCCTGGAAAAGGAGGGAGTCCTCACAAACAACCTTTTAATCAGAGGTTACCAAAAAAAAAAAAAAAATGGCAGAAGAAGAAAAATGTGCCCAGCCTTGAGTGATCTACAACATTTCAATTTCTTTATGTGGATAGTGACTGACCACCTTTGCTGGTATCAGTATATCGTCCGCTGGGGACAATGCCCCCCTTTCTGTTACTTTCTGCCCTCTAACTCGTCTCTGCCCTTGGATTGGTTTTATGGAGCTTTGGCAGTCATTTAGCACAGTATGACTGGAGTTCTTATCACCTGACTCTGCTATACACTCCAAATATCTATCGACCCACTGACACACCTTGAGGAGGGATCTACACAACCTTACACATGGAAATGATTTCAATTAATTACCATTCCCCCTTTGACAAGGCACAGAGGAGGAGGGGGGAAACAAAGGAGCCCAGACAACAGGAGCATTTCTCTGGTGTAATGTGCGCCATGTGTAATGAGCAGCGGAAAGGTCATTTGACACATTTCTGCCAGAATGAATTCATTTATTTCAAGCACTTAATTTTTGAGTCACCTCATTGGTGCGCGGCTTGGCAGTGCACTGAGAGGGTGCATTACCACAAGTGGAGGCTTAGTTTCCTCCCAACAGCTAGTGCTGACCACACGTCTGTGGGAATGCCTGAAGAGCAGAGAGGGAGAGATAGTGAAATGGAGTGTGGGAGATCCAATCACCCCTTCTATCATAGGAAAATCGCCTCCATCACCTTCAGCGTAATTGGAGCATTCATTACAGTTCAGTAAAAATGCAGGTTGCCATTAGGTGGGCAATTTAAAAGTAGGCTTCTGGAGAATGAGAGACTTGAGGGGTCACGATACGGGGTCACAGTCAAGTAAATAATGGGAATTGGTCCCATGAGGCTTGGAAAACCACAAAGCTCGTGGTCACGCACCAAAATACAACTCAGCACGGGAGAGAGGCAGGAATTCAATCATCAGACAGAAAATAAAATGCCCCCTGTGCCCTCTCAACATCACGATAATTACAAGTAGAAGACTTTCTATGCAGTTTACTGTCCAACCGGGTGAATGATGCCTGTGTGACAACTGGAAATTATTCTGTTATTTTAGTCACAGTGCTTACATTCAAGTACATAAATTAGATGTACCTACAGCTATACGTTTGTACATGTAGGGGATAATGTACAGTGAGCTGGTCACTACTGAGAAATGAACCACTTCAGGGTGATTCAAGACCCCAACATGAAGCAGAATGGCTTCATGTTGGGGTCCTGCACCACCCTGTCAGGGTTTGTTTCTCAATAATGACCTGCTCACTGTGCATTATCCCACTTGTTACACAGCTACTTACTTTTAAAAAATATTTGACACTAAATATTAATTAAAAAATTTCAAAATATTTTGTTGCTCCTTCAGAGTTTATGATCAGAACTGCATCCATAGCAACAGTATGTTCTTCATAGTAACCGTCTGCTCTACAGAAATAACAGATCTTAGAATGACGTAATTGACCAATCAGACTCAAATATTTAACAAAGCTGTGTAATAAACTCTATTTTGCAGCAAACCGAGATGCTATGCCTACATATACTGTTTGCACAATATCAGATGGCTGATCATCAAATCCAAGAATTGGTGTTAAACCCTTCACATCATGCTGTAGTCTTGCTACCCACAGATCCTTAACCTTTCTTCATGTCTCCAGTGTATTTTAAAAATATCTAAAAATGCCTGGTAGAAGGGGAGGGATTAAATTTGATCGGGGGGCAGAATGAATGAGCATGTCATGTTTTTTAAATTCAGTTTTTATGTTTTATTTTACCGGTATTTTATACCCCATAACAATGACAACACCATCTAGTGATTCATTTGATGCGTGATGTGAACTTCACTCGTTCACTACGAGTTTGGCTGTACATAGCCTACTAGAGATCATTAGTCTAATATTAATGCCCATCTTTTCTCAATCCCTGATGGATCTAATGTTATTGCCCCCATTCCTGCAAAAAATTACAATCACTTTTGCTAAAAGTAGCAGGCCAAGTCAGTGAAAATTTGTACAGAACTTGGTAGAAACTGGGTTCTGTTGGTACAGTATCTCACCTCAGGGGTTCTCAAACTTTTTCATGTCAAAAAACCCCCCACAATAGATACACATTAAACCATGGACCCCCATTTTGAGAGAATTTTGCATTAAGGAATCCCCTCTGAGTAGTTTTTATTTTTAGGTGTAAAGATGATGAATTTGAATTTCTTATTCATTCAAGCAAATTGCACATGTTCAGGCACATGTGTGCAGGAGAGTAAGTACTGTTGTCTACAATGTGCACGTGTGCACATGTATGTGCACAGTTTTACTTGCACATAGCTCGCTGACTAAAACTGATGTGTTGATTCTCAGCGAAATTGTCAAAGCTCTTTACAACTTCTGTAGTTGGCTGAGGTCCCACTGGGTACCAAGCTTGCTCGACTGAGCAAAAGGGGGCGGCACTTAGGAAGAATCAGTTATCAAAATCTGTCAGATATATATTCCATAAATATCTAAGACATGTAATGTTAGTGATGTCTGCTAAATTGAAATGAGCTGCCCTCTGACAGTAATGACTGACAAATCACATGGCTTGTCATTTTGTGGCAGAATTTTTGTGGTCCATGACTTTACATCAAAGATTCACTCTAAATTTCCTGTTTACAGTACATGCAATACATGTGTGCCTCACACAATGACAAAACTTTTCATTTCAGTGGCATTGGCCAATTTACTGACACAATAACTTAGTTTTGAAGCATATATGAAATGTTTTTAATGAGTTATTACCTTTTTTGCAAACAAAACCTCTAGTAGTCTCACATGGTTTTAGTTTTAGTGGGGAAGATGTTGCCTTCAGTTACCACTAGAGGCCTCAGTCTGGCTGAAAGTTGCACCACTTTGTTTTTCTATGCACTGCCCTGCTGCTGCTGCTTATGTTTTGTTGTTTTCACATTTCTCTACAGGGAAACATTTCACTGTAAGCAAAACCAGAAACATTTTCTTGATCAAAGGAAGCATATTTAATATGTTTAGGTTTGAAAACGGAGTTGTTACTTATGTTCTCAAGGTTATTTTGTAAAACTTTGTTCTAAACAAAGAAAACACAACAATAGCTCATGTGCGGCACCGCAAACATGCCTGAAGTCACTACAGATAACATGATTTTAGATTCTCTTTGAGAGATTTAAACACTCAGAACAAATCTGAGTATTTATTTCTTTGTGAAGCTCCCACTAATGACTGTTTTTGCAGGAGAAAATGTTTCTACATTAAATATGAATAAACACATCATGATGAAACAATTAGGCAATGGTCTTCTGTGTAGCTGGTTTAAGTATTTGGATGCCTAAAAAAATGTGATAACAAAAAACAAAGCTGTATTCACAAATTACCATCACTTCTCAGTGGAAAAGAACATAATTAGTGAGTTTTGCTGTGAGGAAAACCCACACAGGCCTTCTCTCTTGTCAAGACTAAACCATCAGGATTTATGAAATGAGACAATAATCAATCAGAAGTTTTCCTTGCTGTCTGTATTGCAGGGGACGCCCAGAGGTTCATGATAGGCAGAGGTGTCAAAAGTACACACATACTCAAGTACAAGTACAGATACTTACAGACTCTGGTAAAAGTAGAAGTACTGATTCAACTTCTTTACTCAAGTAAAAGTGAAAAAGTAAAGGTGCAGATATTTACTCAAAGTATAAATTATATATAATTATATTTCTACTGGCTGTTTCTGTGCAAAGCTAAGTGAACCTCAGCTTTTCACCATGGATGAGTCTCCCTCTGTCTGTTTTACCTTATGTTTTTTTGTGTCTTGTTACATCTTTTTCTTTGGTTTTCGTCTTCTCTTTTGTTTCCTTACATCTTTTTCGTCCTGTTGCGTCTTTCACATAGACTCTGTCCACTCTGTCTTTTGCGCAGTTTTTTGTCTTGTTACACCATTGTCGTCCAGTTAGCTCATTTCTCATCTTATGTCTGTTATGTTACATCTTTTTTGTCTAGTAACGTCTTGTTACATCTCGTTACATTGTGTCTTTTCATCCTGATAGGTCTTTCATGTAGTTTTTCATCTGGTTACATGTTTTTTGGCCTTGCACATCATTTTTCATCTTGATGCGTCTTTGAGGTAGTTTTTTTTCACCTTGTTAAGTCTTTTTCGTCTTATTATGTAGTTTTTTGCAGATTGGTAAGTCTTTTTGTCTAGTTTCAGCTTGTTACATAGTTTTTTTTTTCTTGTTACGTTGTTTTCATCTTGTTATGTCTGTTGTGTGATATGCACTGATGGATACACCAAGGAATCTCTTTTTCTTTGTGTTACTGTCCCATCCATTTAGATTGAAATCGATCTTGATGTTGGTAAGGTGACGTACAGTGATGCAAAATAAAAAATAACCAGTGATTCCCTTCAAATAGTTTTACTAAATTAATTAATCTAAATGTAAGGAGTCAAAAGTGCAGATATAAACGTAAAAATGTAGGGAGTAAAGGTAAAAAGTTGTCACAAAAAGAAATACTCGAGTAAAGTACAGATACCTAAAAACTACAGTACAGTAATGACATATTTGTACTTAGTTACTTCCCACCTCTGATGATAGAATGACACACGGCCTCGGAGTCAGGAGCTCTCACACAGCATATGGGCTGTGCTTTCCTCCAACCCTTTTACCACTCAGGAGGCAGATTGGACTTCTCACTCTCAGCTACTCCGCATTATTGTCCATTATCACACTGCGGTCCATGTGTAAGGTGACAGTGGTGCTCTGATGGAGAGGCGACAGGGGAACCCAGACTGCAATAACATATTATTAGCTTTTTTCACAGCTCCACTGGGCTGGATTTACACTGGATATCCAGAGACCTCCGAGGGCAGCCCACTGTCACAGCGGCCTCCACCAGCAGAGCAATTGCCAGAGATACACCGGTGTGTGTGGACTGAATAGCCTTGCACCCACACAAGGCACACACGGGGCATGTGTACACACACGCAAACACACGGGCACACAAACACAGACACACACAGACACAGAGTGTGTCTGTAATCAGTGACAGGCCTTTTCCAATTAGCCTCAGTGTGCTGTCATTCTTGTGTGCTATTGTAGAACTGCATGTTCTCCTTTTGTCCTGTAAACTGTAAACACATCTCCTGCCATCACTGTAGTGTGTCTGAGTCAAAACATGAACACATGGATGGATGGATGGATGGATGGATGGATGGATGGATGGATGGATGGATGGATGGATGGATGGATGGATGGATGGATAGATGGATAGATGGATAGGTAGATAGATAGATAGATAGATAGATAGATAGATAGATAGATAGATAGATAGCAGAGTGTGGCACATCTGTCGCTGCTGTTTAATGCAGAATCCTCTTGTCCTTGGTAATGTTAACAGTCTCCCTTGTGACTGATGCCTCTTGTCCCAGCCCTGTTTATAAAACAGTCAGAACTTCGTTAAGGGACAATAACATCAGCCAGGCTCAATTATGGTGACATTTTGCTGACATGCAGATTGCCTCCCCTCAATCTTTTTTATGTAAAATACTGATGTGCCAGTCACATATGGATGGATGAACTTTGGGAGAATCAATGGTATTGATGAATCATAGATCATACAAGTCAACAAGACTGACACCAGGAGAGTGAATTCATCGCACGCGGAAAGTCAATATTAAATTGTAATCATAATCAGACAACGTGAGTTATGTGTAATCAATAGCACAATTATGATAGTACGTAGGACTTGTCCTTGCAGACAATAAGTGCATTTAAACAGGCTGAATTGTGTTTATTACAGCGTGAACGTGTGTTCATGTCCATGCATTCATACTAGTGCCCTTTCAGTTATTTATGGTGACACACATTATCTCAGGCAGCTTATTTAATACAATAACAGCATAACAATCCTAATAAATAAACCAAGGACTCTTCAATGCATACTGTGTCTAAGATAAGAAAAACATTGCTTTGGATTGCTGGAAACTATGGAAGTTACCAGTTTTGTTCTGTCAAGAGGAAAGTACTATAATGCTGCTAAATCCAGTGAGATGATGGCATTTGATTGTCCTTTGGTGTACCCTGAAATATTGGCAGGATTGGAAGGTGCTTCAGAGGAGCAACAGTCAGCAGCCTCAGCTGATGTCTGTGGTCTAACAGCAGAACTAACCAAAATGATTCAGGGCAGGTATGTTTGTCAGATTATTTGCTTCAGTGAGATATTGAGTTTATTAGTTATTTATGTGTCACAGCAGACATCTGGCCCATCCCACATGGGACTGCAAGACACAGTGATTTTACAAATAGAGCATCATTTACAACATTATAAGTACCTGTATATCAGACATGGGTCCCGCCCACCAAAAGGTTCCATGTGGCCCACAAGACCTGCATAAGCACTCATATTACTAATACTAATATTGCAATTAAAAGACGGTCTTTTTTTTTTTTTTTTTTAACCATTTGACTGTTATTGGGCCTTTATTCTGAAAGGGGTCAGTGCTGTGTTAATTGATAATGATAATGAATTGTATTTTTATATCAAACTGTAATTTCATTCATTCAATGCTGTACATCATGTTGTTTACATTGTTCTTCTACTGTCGCTGCTATCACATGCGACCCGTATCCGGCATGTATGGCATCCTGTTAAACTTCGAGTTTAGGAGCCTCCAAACAAGACTAGTTAGACTACATTTTTGTCACATCGCAATTCAGAAAGGGTGACCAACAGTATAAGTGCATTACTGTGTTAGCCAACTGTTAGCTCATAGACATCTACATGCTGTTATATATATATAGCACTAATAAGTACTCCATTATCAGAAATTCAGCCATTATTAGGACCTCATATCACATTTGTGTCTGGCCCACAACAGCCTGATCAATTTCTCATGTAACCCCCCATGAAAAATAATGGCCCACCGCTGCTCTATGTGCTTTCAAATAACATATTTATGTGGAACAAAATCCATATGAACACAGAATGTACACCGAAAAGAACTGCTACAAGCCTGCAGTTTATCCTGATAAAGGGTTTTTTCAAGTAACTGGCTAATTGAAAGTCGAGATAAAATTAAAAAATCCTTTTAGATCACATTTTAGATCACATTCCATCTGGGAAGTTGTCCTTAAAAACTGTTTGGAAAAGGGCAGGCACTTTCAAAAAACACATGGCAGGTGATTTTATTAACCATCTGTCCATGACGGGTAATACGGGCTAACTTCAACCAATCAGAACAAACTTTGCCAAAGCCGGTCAGGAGAAGATCAAAAACATCTTTTCCGTCGAGAAAAGCTTTCAGTGCCATTCTCAGTTACATCAGAACCCTCCAGGTCTGATAAAACTGATGCTATCTCAGTATCTATGCTAAACTCTGCAGGAGCTGCCACTGTTTGTTCAAGATGAATCGCTTCCATGGACGCTTCTCGCTGTTGTCACACTCAAAACCCGTCCCTCCTAGGACGCTCATTGGCTGCACTGCTTTTGTTGCAGACACAAAGGAATAACTTGAAGCCCGGCGAGATGGATTCTCGCGTGATCTTGTGAATTATCATATTCGTGTCATATTATGCAACTATGTAACAATATATGGCAAAGAAAATTACAAGAAATCTATTTTTTTCTTTGTATTCTAATTTCAAAATACAGTAGTGGTTTTATGATTCTTTCATCCACCCAACAATCAATCTTCAACTTTTAGCAACAAAGACCTAAGATTCGATGTTCAAATTAAATTCCTCACAACATTATATTCTGCTTGTAGATACTCTCAAAATGCAATTTCATCTGGACTTAAAACATCTCATCTCATATGTGAACTGCTTTGTGTATTGTGACAAAATCACTCTTATATAAATAACTGTTTTTATCTCACTAAACAAAGTAGTTATGCAGTTTCTATTAAAAAGGACAATAACTAACAACCAATTTTC
The DNA here is from genome assembly GCA_027495735.1 of Lutjanus campechanus. Classification (NCBI taxonomy): domain Eukaryota; kingdom Metazoa; phylum Chordata; class Actinopteri; order Lutjaniformes; family Lutjanidae; genus Lutjanus; species Lutjanus campechanus. Next base: position 10,661 of record JAJHUR010140562.1, on the reverse strand, counting down.
TGTCTTTCAGACAGCACAGTGATTTGGCACAAGTATCCTTACACTGAGCAGAACAACACTCTTGGACAAGAAGAGTAGTTTAGAAGAGCAAAGAGCATAGTAACTTTTTGGTAGGATGAATAAATGATTGAGGAAAAGGTGGCAAGCAGAACAGAACAGAAAAAGCACATGATAAAAGGGTGAAGAGAATAAACTGCAGTTGGATACAGCTAGAAAAGGTCTATATTTAACATTGGTGAATGATCCAACATTGGCAGCTCGCTTCAGAAATATCAACATGTCCTGTCAGGTACAAGGACTTCACGATTGGTGGCACAATCAGGTGTGGAAGAGCAAAAACAAACAGAGATTAAATTTGCCTATTCAGACAGATAAATCCATGTTTCATATTTGCTCTATATGTCATATTAAATGATTCATGGAGGAATTATTGTTGAGCAGAAAACAGGAGAGGGAGGCTGAGGGAAGCCAGGGATCGGAAAATGTGAGCTGACGTACTGTAGAGCCACAAATCAAGAGAATATATCTTGGAGGTGGACAGGTATCTACGCACATGCCAAATAACTTTCGTACATATGTATGACCTCCTATAGATGTGTTGTAGTGTGAATATCATCACATTTTTGCACACCCTGTATATAAACTGTAACCTGTCACATATGATATTTTTTATGTCCTTGTTGTGGATTACAGTATGTTGATCATTTTCACCTTTTCCATTTTTTCTGGTACAAAAATGTCACACTGTATTTATAGTATCTCAGTAACTTCTGCTGTTGTTGATATAACTGCTGATGTTACATAGTGTTTATTCAGTTCTTGTAATGTTTGAGTCCAGTGATTCCTTTTGCACATTTTCATACATTTCCATTAAATATGTCCAATGTGGTAATGAGACTGTGACCACTTGTGGTGCTGTACTGTGGAGCAGTGTGTTTCAGAACAGGTTCCTGTAGGCCTATTAACTGCACGGAAAGACTGGGAGTCCATGTGAACAGTTTTAAAGGGATAGTTCACCCAAAAATGAAAATTCAGTCCCCCTCATGCTGATTGAAAGTCAGGTTTAGTTGTTTTTTTTTAGGCCATAAAAAACTGCTGGAGCTTCACAGGAAAACTGCATCGCAGAATCGCCCGAACAGTGGAAGTGCATGGTGACCAGTTTTCAAACATAAAAAAAAAAGAGAATAAAAACATAAAATGCCTCCATACTGCTCGTCTGGTGTAATCCAAGTCTTCAAAGCACTGGCATACCAAGCTGACTAAAAAACTGTCATTTACAGCATATTTGTAGCCTGAATCTTCACTGTAGACCCTTTAGCGTGGAGCCTCAGTCACATGTACATGCACACTGTCTGAACCGGGTGTGTGTTGTGATGGTGTGCAAACTACATGTTGGGACTTTAGGAGACTTGGAATATGCCAGACGAGCAGAATGGAGGCATTTTATGGTCTCTTTCCAGTTGTCTTTTATGCTTGAAAACTGGTCACTATTTACTCACATTCTTTGGGAGAGTCTGCTGGGGTGTTTTCCTGTGAAACTCCAGCAGTGTTTTGTGGTCTAACAAAATAAACTTGACCCTCAATCAACATGAGGGTGAGTAGATAATGACTGAATTTTCATTTTTGAAGAATTTTGTTTAAAACATTCAAAATTCTAAAATAAAAAAGGAAATATCTACAATTATCAACAGAATGTGAGGAAATAACAGTTTTGATGTGACATTAGCATGCTAACCAGCTAGCCCTGGTGCATCCCATCTTGCAATACCACTCTGTACATCAGGAGATTAGATGAGTCACTGTAGCTTCCAGTCTGCACTCAGTCCAGCATTAGAGGATAAAGGAGTAACGTTTCCCAAAGCACAAGAAACCATGTTTAGCAGCAAAGAAAGAAGTTAACATTGATGTTGCTTTCCACTGCTGGAGACAGCTATGAGCGAGTCAAGGGATGAATTTGATGATGCTGAATTTTTAACGTTTCTTCTAGACTTCTAGACTTATGTTTATTGGTAGTTAATTGTGTAACGCTACCATAGACTGTATATTAAATAGTGGATGTAAAAAGTGAAGCCGATGCAGAAGTGCCTCAAACTTGCATTCTTTCTAATGAGCAATCGGGGGTGACTCCACTGGTCTGATTGTATGTACTCTTACTGTATGACAAAATGAGCCTCCTTCACACTTGATTTATTTCCTCATTAAAAGGTTCCTAATGTTTATTGTTCATTATTTACTTTAGTTTATTGTCTCAATTGCTAATTTCAAATCTTTTTTGATAAAGCATGATTTTCTTTTTGTAAATTATGGTCCCATTTAGACTAAAACTGATGATAAAGAACAGCATGCTTTAGGGCAGGGCTACCTTGTGATTGACAAGTCATTCTCAGTGAGTCTGTCCAATGCAATGCACCAGGCTTAATAAACTCAGATCAAACGGTCAAACAGACAGAGCTCATCAAATATCAATCAAGGTAAGAATAAGAATAAAAATCATCAAAACATGCAAAACAAAAGCCTTTGCAGCAGTGTTAGGAAATGAAACTGTGCTTGGTTTCACAAAAAACTCTGTAGTTCAACATTTATGGTTTCTGTGGATAGTTCATTCTGTCTTGGGGAGGGCTGCAGCAAGCCCAGAAAGTCAGTGAACCTCCTGCAGAGGTTGGTTAGTTGTTGTGCTCAACCTTTGTCAAGATTTAAAGAAATAAGGAATAATTATGACTAATGGAAACACAAAATGCAAGAAAAATGCATATGCCAGTGTCTCCAGCTGACATAGCGGCTTAAAGATATAATTTCTGTACCACATGATGGTGTTAATGATGGAATAAGTAGATATTTCCACTTTATCTTCACCAGCTGCTGTAATGGCTTCCTACTGTTTGCAAAGACAATTCTGCTGACGAGCTGTAGAGGCTGTTTTAAACTTGAGGGTCAGCCGAGTCAATGTTTACCTCTTGTTGCACAAAGTGCTGTTTGAACTACTGAGGAGGCCATTTCAAGCCAGCGGAGGCCCTTCACTCCTCAAACTTAGTTCAAGAAGTTCAAGAGCAAGGCCCTCCAGCCAGCAAAACTCTTGGCAAGATATCTTGGAAGTTATTTAGCATCCATTTCCATCTCCAATGTGTGTCACTAAAGTTAAAGCATGGAGTTGCTGGTTGGTATTTTCAGCCTGTTTCTGTTCCATATGTCCTCTTTACATTTTCAGTGATTTGGTTGACCCTTTAAACTGTACACTATTCTTAACCTCTGCCTTACATCAAGTTGTTATGTTTCATTTACAGCTAAACCTTGTATAATAGCAGTGCCCTGTATACCTGTATGTACTGTAGCACATAGCGCTCTGCTACTTGACCCACACTCAACAAAGAGGAACAAACCTGCAGGCTAAGGTTCGGGTTTGGTTATTTTAAGATGTAATTTGTTAAGAAATTAATTTCTCTCTAACTTTGCCAGTTGTCTGCATACACCTGTGACATGAGATTCAAGAGCAATTCAATATGCAAATACCTGGTGGGAAAAGTGAAAGAGACAGACTAAAACTTTATTATTACTTCGTCCATGAACATGATTTCTGCCTGAGTCAGGGATTTTCAGTGGATGGTGGTCGTTTAACAATGAAGACTGCAACTCCCATGATCCCACACCAATTCACAACAATATCAAACTATGTCTTTGTTATTTTTTTAATGTGAGAGTGGCAGAACTTATGCAATGGGCATTTAACAGACAGTAATGGATGAAATGAACGATAGTACTGTATAACATCAGGTCTCAAATTTCTCTCAAATTGGTGCCAGTAAAGCTAAATGAGGTTGACTCTTAAAGATGCAGGTATTAGGTTAGTTTGGGTCTCAATTATTCAAAATTTTCAAGTATAAAATAACTTGTAAAGGATTTATGACCATTTTGATTACCTGTGTCAAATACTGTATGACAACATTAAATTTAATTTACTTGCTACCAGAAAATACAATAAAATATGGAAAAATATCAGAAAATGTTCAATACCTTATTTGACAGAGCTTTACAGTTTTGTGCAGAAATTTGCAATGTATTCACCAGGGAATGTGTAAAAGATCACAGCATGTAAATGTTCAAGATAGTATGAACACAATGTACATGTAGACATGTGCACCATTATAGATGGGCACACAGATTCAAGCTACTCTCTCTCTCTCTCTCACACACACACACACACACACACACGCACGCACGCACGCACACACACACACACACACACACACACACACACACATACACATGAGGATTTATGCAACTCAAACAGATATTAATATATTTTCAACAGTGAGTATAATCATCAAAACAAGCTCTCTCTCCGTCTCTCGCCTGTGACTCCAGCAATAAAACGCATTACATATGACTCACATGATGTGAAGCTCCTTCTTCTAATAAATTCCCCAGAGAGTGAGACAGCCTCTGTCATCTTCATTAGAAGATGACAGCTTTTCTCCATCAAAAAGCTCATATTAAGGATGTGTAAGCGCTTTGAATCACACGCTGTAATTGCTGACCAATGAAAATACTCAAGGCTGTGCACAAACAGTCTTCACTGAGGCCTTGTCTCCCACTCTGTAGACTGGATTGAGCTACAAGGTCTAATAAGTTCAGAAAACTGACAGGTGCATAGCCTGATAATCATCCTCTCCTCTTCTAGCAAGTTTTTTCTTCATTATTTCTACTTAACTACTGACACTTTAGAGGCCACAGATTTTTCCTTCTATCACCTCGCCTGTTCAGTGTGCACAGGGTTGGGTGGGTTATTTTAAAAATGTATTCCAATACAATTACTAATTTCCTCTTTAAAAAATGTGGTCAGTAACCTAATCCAAGTATGACATTATTAATTAACGGAACTTTTTGGATTGTCTCAGTATCAAATATGACAACATTTGGTGACATGTTCATTGCAGGTTTATTAATTGTTTGCCCAGCTACTCCCTCCTTTGTTATGTGTGAATACACATTTACATTTATAGATGTACAACTGTAATTCTGCACATTAAAAAGTACTTTAAGTATGCTCTTCACACTCAAACTTCAAGTAAACTGACATAAACTCCAGGGATTGTGTTTTTACCCACACACAACTCATTTGTTTATTCCCTTCCCTAGTCTTTCGCGCCCACTAACAATAGCAGTTAGTCTGTTTAACTCATGTTTGTGGTTGGTCTGTTTAGCCAACATTAGCCATTGGTCTGTGTGGCTAACATTAGTGGTTGGTCTATTCACGCTAACGGTTGGTCTGTGTTGCTAAAGTTAGGAGTTGGTCTGTTTAGCTTACGTTTGTGGTTGGTCTGTTTAGCTAATGTTAATAGTTCATTTTTGTAGCATTTGGTCCTTCCAGTAAATGTTAATTTAAATTAGATGTCAAGTCTTTGGATGATAATAGCATTTTCACAGCAGGCAGAACTTGCACTGTATTGTGATGTTGTTCCCCTTTTCTGATTTAAAGACAAAATAAAAGCCAAATTTCTGCCCACTGAAGCATGTTTTTCACTAGAGACCATGATGATCAATTCACCGTAGATTAGCTGGTTTTATTAAGACTAGAGGTGTATTAAAATCATGATGTGTTGTAATGGTAGTACATCATTCTTTATCTTAATATGTATTATAAAACAACTATTTGGCTAATGATCTCCATTTTTACTAAATTTATCTGTAATCTGATTACGTCTTCTTTTTTTGTGACTGTAACTTTTTTGTATTCTAATTACATAATCCTGTAATGTAATCCATTACTCCCCAAGCCTGAGTGTGCAACAAACTGTTAGAGGAAGAACCTTAAAAAATAATGTAATATCCCCGAGATAAAAGGTGTGTGAGGTTGAGGACCTGCACCTTTGCTTCTCTGAATGTGACATCCCTTTTGCCCTTCACTCTGTTGTCTTTCATTCTCTGGCTTTTGTTGATTAACCATAATGAGGTGACTTACTATAGACCCCGGGCCAGCCCCCTCCTTTAGTGAGGTGCTACAGATAAAAAAGTCCATCCGGGCAGCCGTCATAGGGGGTCAGCACAAATCAGATGGAGGGGCTTTCTTGTGTCTGGCAGCCGACACTTTCAAATGTTAATGGATGGGGGCGAACAAAGTTGAAGTGGGTCTGAAAATGCTAATTGTCCCTAATTCATGTAAATAGGTTTCTTAATGGAGGAATTAAGCATTTTAAATATGCAATTGGAGGCAATCAGTCCTTTCATTTGGTGGGGTGGCACAGGTGTAGTGGATTGAAATTCATCTTTCACACAGGGTGGCTCATTTGTCATTTGGCTGTGTTCAGGCATGGATGACGGGGACTGGAAGAGAGGTCCTTCTGCACTGTTATGTACAGATATCGGTGAGTGAAACACGTTGCAAAACCTTTAATTGTATTCGTGTTGTTGACCGAATCAAGATAGAGGGGAAAAGCAATTAACGCAGACGCCGATCAATGCCGGTAAAAACAGCCAGAGCAAAAATATAATTTATTTTCACCACTAAAAGGAGCAGTATGCTTAGATACTTGTACCGGCTGCACTTTATATAGTAAAATAATTATCAGACATAACAAGCTGTACTTTGTATTAAATTAGACAGATAGAAACTAGAAATGATATGGTCTTCATTTCTTTGTTTTAGTTTACAGTACAGCTCTGTTGTAATATGTCCCTAAATACAGTCTAATAAGGGTCTGACAGTGGAAAACAATACGCTTTAGTTTACAGTACAGTTTTGTTATAATGTGTCCCAAATTATTCCTCAATAAAGTTTGTTAAGCATCTAACAGTGAGAAATAATGCATTTTAGTTACAGTTCTGTTGTAAAGTGTCCAAAATTACACTCTACTAACGTCAATAAGGGTCTAACAGTGGAAAATAACACACTTTAGTTTCCAGTACAGTTTTGCTGTGATGTAAATCTAATAAAGGTCTAATCAAGGCTATAACTACCGTCTAATAAAGAACATATCAGTTCTAGCTTTTTCTAATTTTGTGCAACCTTTATATCTTGATGTATTTATAGAGAGTTATTTATATTTTTTATCTATCCTGGATATAAAATGTGTTTATAATTCCATATATGACTACAGTAATATAAGTGGTGTCAGGTTGGGATAAAAAAATGAGTATACTGTAGCACACAACAAAGGGAGGAGGCCTACCTACCTACATATCACAGGCGGAGGAGCAGCAGAGTCGACAGCTCTGACTTATTATTCTGATCATCTCAAACAGACAATAAACCAGGAGGTCATGTTTCAGCATGTAATAACATGGTGTAGCAGCAGGACCAGAGACACTGGGAAACACCATGTACGGGCTATGAATCAAATGGGCAATGCATTGTCTCAGAAAATGACTTATTAGTCAATATAAAGGGGGATACTGTGTCTTTGAGGTGTAAATAGCCGCGGCTCTGCGGAGAAGAGGAGGCAGCCCTGGTTAATGAACGAGACAAGAAAAACCTTGTTTAAAAGGACAAATCAGATCACAAGATTTCAACCCCATTAGCTGCTACTCACAGGGAATGATAATAATGATAAAGGATGGTGGGGCCTTTTGATTTGGCGAGTAGCAAACTGTGTTGTCTTGAGAAAAAATCTTTTCCTGGAGGAGAATCAAAGAGCAGTTCATTTTCACACTGACCTTCAGGGCTCAAGGCGGCCAGACAAGGGCACAAACAGATTGAGAATTAATTGGTGCAATTAACATTTTGTGATTATAAGGACTTCAGATCAATACCCTATGCAAATAGCAGTATTGATGTGCAGCAGAAACCTTGTTAATTGTGTTTGGCGAACAAACAGGCCCCCGTGTTACTATTCCATAATGGAACAGGAGGCACGGACAGGTTCAAACTGCTGACCACTTTAGATGCACGGGGACATGCGGCAGTTTCTCCCTCTCCTCCATCTTACACCAGTCCACCCCTGCACCCTCAACTCCGCTCGAGACTTTTAAGAAAAGTTGCAGACTAGTTTGATGATCTCGTTTGCTTTTAAGTTGGCCTTTTAGCGGCTCTCTGAAGAGGCTCTTACAGGCTGGATGGAGATTCTTCTTCAGTGTTTCTGTGATCACCACGCTCATGTCAGGCTGCGGCAGATTACACAAATGGCCTTCTGCCTCCTTTTCTTTTACAGTTTTTAACAGTGGGAATGGGCATGTGAGGAAGAATTGAAACACTCCACGCCGACAGCCATTGAAATGAATTAGTTTCAGCTTTATTGCTATGGACTGGATTTTCCACTCTCGTTATTAAACTGCGTTAAAAATGCACTTTCATTTCAGATAAGTACCAGTAATCCTGTTTGCGGACCACAGCAGATGAAGTTAAATATAATTTAAGCAGAAACGGAAACGGGCGGAACAATGTAATCACTGAAAGTGAGATTGAAGTGATGCTATTCTTATCATTATTATTATTTTCATTACTGTTGGTGTGGAAAGACACTAGTGATGGCAGCAGCAACAGCGAGCAGAAGGTGAGAAAAAAAACACTCCATCCAATAACTATCAGAGCCAATAAATCCCTGCTCACTACTGCCTGTCTCACTTTTTTTTGTATGACAATTGGCTTGCAGATTGTTGCAGGGCTTACATCCTGTGGCCTTGAAGAAACACACCGAGCTGGCAACATGCACAAAGCATGAAGCTACTGTTAATTAGCTGAGTTTACAGGGTGAAGGAACAGTTAGCAGGGTCTTTTATGTGCTGTACTGCCTGCTGTGGCTGTGGTGTTGGTGTAATGATGCTGCGCTTGATGTAGGCTTACCTGTCTTTAGCAGTGTTGTGTTACATTTGGTAGGATGGAGCACAAAAGGTAAAAGAAAAAAAACTGGTGAGAACAGAGCGGCGCTGCGACAGAAATATTCTGTTATTTTTATCTTTTCACTCTCTCTTGAGAATTGGGACAAAACTGTATTTTGAGGGTGGTTTGATTTTTACTCTTCAATTATGCTGGGAAAATATATTTTAAAAGATCAAACTCTCTTTAGGCTATTAAACCTTGTAACGGGGCCAGCCTCTTAGTGATTGAATATTTGTAGACGTCAACTCCATCAGATGAAAAATCTGACTTGAGTTGACCAAATGTTAATTTTTTCCCTTTCACATCACGGTCATAGTGATGCTAATCAAAATACACATTTTTAAACCTTAATTCTTATTCAGCTTTAAATTTAAAGGACGATGGAGTTGACACCTTATGGTTGAAACACATTTAATACCAATATCATTTCATGAATTAGTCAAAAAGTATTAAGTTAACCAGTGCTCGAGTAGTATTCCCATCTTTTTTAAACCAGGGATAGGGATGTTGTGAATTCTTGTTTGGGACAAGGCTGTTTTCTGGCACAAAGCAAGTTTACAAATTAAAAAAACAAACAAACCAAAAGATATCATAAATTACATATATTTCATATATAAATCCTTAAACAATACAGGAAATACAGGAAAATTGGAATTAGAGTGTTAGTTTTAATAATTTAAAGGTTTTTTTCTTGGTTAGTACATGATTTGTCCCATTTCTCAAGAATGGGTGTAATTTCGACAAACTGAAATGACTAATGTTAAAATAACTCTACACCCCATTTCACCATCACTTAAAATGAGGTTCTCAAGAGAATATTACAGGTTATATAATAAAAATATAACAATTGCCGTCGTATTAGCCATTTGTTAGCGTGCTAATTACAGTTAATTCTTTTCAATTTTGGGCTGTGCTCCTTTAGGCATTAGCCTTAATCTCCCTGGTGATGAAGTTGGTGTATTAAACAGAAAGCAGTGGAGGGAGGGGAGAGTGGACATGGAATTAAACCATCATACTTATAACCACGTTTGACAAACACCACCACTTACTGGGCTGTTTGATAATGACTCAAATCTAAATACCTTTCTGTGAAATGCGTTTGTGAAGTGAGACCTCATTACGTCTAATTTAATAAAACAAATATAGTGCTAGAGTGAGTGAGTGGGTTTCCAGCTCGAGGCTTTGATGCCTAATGAGATATTTTATGAAAAAATAGGAATTGGTATTCACTGTAAAAAATCATACAAGAATTTAGTGGAATCAACTAAGCTTTTCTCATCAACTTAAAGTAAACAAAATAAGTTTTATTTATTCAAGTTAAACTTGATTTCTAATATTTATTTTCAGACCATAATCCTCCATATATAATCCCTCCACCTAGCCCTCGGTCTGTCCCGTGGCCTCCTCCCAGCTGGACGTGCCTGGAGCACCTCGCTAGGGAGCTGATCAGGTGGCATCCTTACGAGATGCCTGAACCACCTCGACTGGTTTCTTTCTACACAAAGGAGCAGCGACTCTACTCTGAGTTCCTCAGGGATGACTGAGCTTCTTATCCTACTTCCAGCTTCTTTAAAGTGATACTACACTCTGTGAGATTTCGGCACGTGCGGCCATTAGGATATATACGAAGTCTCGCGAGATCGACGCCATGTTTACATCTTACCGGCTACGTGCAACAGCTGACATTTCGGCTAAAAACATGGCGTAAATGGCGTCTTTTGCGGTTAATTTTTAATGTCGCGGCTTGCAGACACTTGGATTACACCACACAAGCAGGATGGAGACATTTTGTGTTTGTTTTGTGTGCTATTTTTTAACGTTTTATCCGTGGTCACCATTCACTGCCATTGTA
>JAJHUR010140561.1:78330-89252 GCA_027495735.1 Lutjanus campechanus | reverse complement strand
GAACATATCCATCACTTTTTTTTGCTTTAAAATAGAGTGGTAAGGCTAAGAATTACACTAAAAATGCAAAACAGTTTCAATGAGAAATGTAATGGATTTAGAAGGAGGACAGCTTGTAATTTCTCCATGCTGGTGAATTACTGGGGGGGAGAAAAGAGGAAAATGAGTTATGGAGCATTAACCTCTTCATTCACAATTATCCCTCTGCTTCTCTCCCTGTCTCTGTCTGCCTGTCTCTCTCTCAGTCTTGTATTACACATTGCTTAATGGCACCAAACTGACCAACACTCCCTGGAGGCGCCCTCCGTCAGCCAAGTGCCTGATTGTATTTTTTCTCAACACCTCTCTCAATCCTAGGAGAGGGGTAAAGAAGCACCTTGATGATATCACTGATATTAGGTTTCAGAGAAGTCTTCGCTCACAGTGTGAATGGGGCAGGGGATGGAGGTGTGTGAGCAGAGGGCGACCGGGGCTGATAGGAATCTCTTTGTCTCAGAGTGGCGACCTGCGCTGCCGGGTCAACATCCTGGGGAGCTAACTGGTGTGAGGCATTTTTCAACCTTGGAAAGGTGTTGAGACATTGAAGGGTGGTGTGGAGAGAGCGATTGAGTTACTGCGATGGGGAGGGCTGGGGTGCATGTTTGCTTGATGGCCTGAGGCATTTGTAAGGCAATAAGAGGGCCAGAAGCTCTCGTCTTTCTCCCACCGGTGCCTGGTCTGTATCACAGGCGTGTGACACCTGCCCTCTCACAACTGACTCCAAGACAACGGTTTAGGACTGATGTCAATCCAAATCTCAGTCTTCACACACAACACTACCACTGGCACTGGAAGACAGATGCTGGGCTGGCTGTGCTGCTTAAAAAGTTTATACTATTTATACTAGTGAGATCCTCTAAAAAAGAAGAAAGAAAACAGATAAATCTTAGAAGGTAGCATTAAGCCCTGAAATAGACCTTTATAGAAAAGAAGCATATGACATTAGCAATTGCAACCCTAATTCCAAAAAAGTTGGGATGTTGTGTAAAATGGAAATAATAACAGAATGCAATGATTCGCAAAAACTTTGCAGCCTATATTCAATAGATTACAGTACAAAGACAAGATATTGAATGTTCAAATGGATTAACTTTATTGTTTTTTGTAAATATACACTCATTCTGAATTTGATGCCTGCAACATGTTTCAAACAAGTTGGGACAGGAGCATGTTTACTACTATGATACATCACCTTTTCTTTTAACAACACCCAGTAAGTGTTAGGGAACTGAGGACACGTATTTGAAGTTTTGAAAGCAAAATTCTTTATCATTCTTGCCTGATACACAACTTCAGGTGCTCAACAGTCTCTGTTGTTGTATTTCCTGCGTCATAATGCACTACATAGTTTCAGCTGGAGACAGGTCTGGACTGCCAGCAGGTCAGTCTCTTTTCTGAAATCTTTCACTACAAAGTCACGCTGTTAGCATGTGCAGAATGTGTCTTGGCAATATCTTGCTGAAATAAGCAGGGACGTCTCTGAAAAAGATGTTGTCTGGACATGAACTATTTGCCCACACAGTTTTTCACAAAGTGGTGAACTTCATCCATGTTTGTGAACTACTGAGCTTTCGAGGATGTCCCTTTAACACCCGATCATGATACTATCACCTGGTACCAATTAACCTGTTTACCTTCCACACAGGTGTCCTGGAGTATTCCACAACCAGTGTTTTGTTGCTCCTGTTGCAATATTTTGAAACTTGTTGTTGGCATTAAATTTATTAGTTTGAACATTAATTGTCTTGTCTTTGTACTTAATTCATTTGAATTCAAGCTGAAAATAATTTGCAAATCAATGCATTCTGTTTTTATTTACAATTTGCACAACGTCCTAACTTTTTGAGTTGGAGTTGTAAACATCATGCTTTCTCTTGCATGCATACAGTATCTGTATATGGTTTGCTGGTTTTGCTGGAGTACAGTAATACCATCAACCTAATTACTGATTATACTTTTATTGCACCAGAATCTGATAATATATGAATTCTAAAGACTTTCTTCCTTCTTGGCCATCGAAGTCACTGTAATAAAACTTCTTTGCCAAAGTCGTTTCCGTCGCCGTTTCCTAGCAGCCAACTAATTGGGAAAACTGATGAGCCCTGTTAGCTTCCAAGTAAGCCCCTTTGTTCTACCTGCTTGCTAATTCCTTGCAAGTCTCCATCTTAGTCCACTCAAAGCTAATTCAGCACTTCTGAAGCATATGAGCTCCTGATGACCTCCCGGTGGTAAAGAGAAAAATGTAGTGAAACATTGTGGTTTGGCTCGAAACTTATGACCGTGTCTGATGTAACCTTTGGGTCCTTCCTGCATTGTTTCTAGACAGAAAGAGTCAGTATGTAAGGTTAGGTCTTCATGATGAATTATGAAAAAATGCTTTGAGAGCTTAATTTGTTATATTCACTTCCATAACACAGGTCTTGAGAACCTTAGATTTTTAATTAGTTTGATACAAACAGAGCTCTTCAGATTTTGTCTCAAGGTTTGATGCCATTTCCCACCCCCATAAGACAGCAGTGCAGGGACAATATCTGCATGTTTGACATGTAAATAGTCCATCTTTGTCCACTCAAAGCTAATTCAGCACTTCGCAGACATACAAGCTCCTGATGACCTCCCAGTGGTAAGGGAAAAAATGTAGTGAAACCTCATGATTTGGCTGAAACTTGCGTCCACTTCTCCTGTAAGCTTTGGAACATTTCTGCATTGTTTCTAGACAGAAAGGGCCAGTATGTGATGTTAAGTTACATTATATTGAAAACCATAAAAATAAAAAATCATTAGACTGACAAAGCTGTTCAGTGTTTTTTTTCTCAAGGTTTTTTTTTTTCCACTTCAACAACAAAACAGTTCAGGAACAAAATCTGCATATTTGACATGCAAATTCAATTCAATTACTGAATTACTACTTGAATTTAGTCTAAAAAATATTTTATTAACATCACCTTTTAAAAACCAATGCCACTTGCACACTAATATTGCTGCTCATCACTAGTAAATGCAAAGTAAAGTCAAGAGAGAAGTGACAGGGTGGATAAACACAATATAAACAGAAAGGCACCAAGGCTTCCCATCATGAACACGTAAACAGCACTGAAACCAGCATAACATTAAAAGTCCTGCGGGAATGGAGCAGTTAGTAGACACCAGTAGGTATTTACTTGATCTTTTTACAGTAGTGCTCTCGCTTTAATTGCTGCCTGAATAATAAAACACCGGAACATTCCTCATGCTCTCTGATCAATCTGACATATTGGCTAATGAAATAAAAGCTTCAACGTTCACCCAAGCTTTGTTGCCATCTCCTTTTGGGCTGTAAAAGAAAGTTGGTGAAATGTGCAATGATAAACACCCATAAAGCCCTGTCTCATTTTACTGAGAGGCCATTATGGCACCATCCTGAGAGGTGCTTTCATTCTCTGACAGTTAGTCAGATTCTTCTCATCTATAAAACATGCAGGTTGCGTTGAGAGGTAGCTGTAAACTGCCAGTTTGCTCATTTAGTAATGTCTAGGGAGTGTAGCTATCAGGTATTCATCTTCCGCCTCCTGGCCTATTGCTGTGGCCCTGACTGGGAGGACACTGCCTTGCAGTCATAAATGTACAAATGAATGGGTAAAATCTCCTGTCGTGCCACCGCTACTACAACTAATGGTTTTATTAGCGCTGCCACTGCTGAAAAATGCTTCATATTGAATGCTTTTTGCTTCCCATGCTCTGGAAGATTAAATAATTATGTCACATTTGTCAAAAATAGATTTGCCACCACGCTGCAGTCTCTTGAAGGACAAGCCTCTATATTAAATTATTCGGTCCTGAAGGCTGGTTATATAGCGAGTTTGTGAATTTGGTACTAAAAAGACTGGGCGAAAACCACAAAATCCTCCATTTGTACTATCCAATCTTCATTTGTAACATCCAATGTGCTCTTAGTTAGGCTAATTGTTAATGAATTCAAACCTAACTTCGCTCTATTCAGGTTGTGTGCTTCACGTACCGTGCCCGTGGGACACATAGTCACAGATCCAGAAAACTTTGCTAATTGAAAAAGTACACAGCGTCAAATTTATAGCCATCTATCTTGCCTTTGTGCAATAACAATGCAATCAAAGGGTAAGTGCACGGAAGAATATGTTTACCGCTAATTGCAATTGAGTGCATTTCCCTAATGAAGCCCAGACCTGACCCTAATGTTTGCCTATGCACAATACAATGCATGTGCGAATGTGTGCTTCTTGGCCTCTGAGACCACTGCCGTGAGATGCCAATATATTCCTTTGTTTTGATTTTTAGCTCAACTTTTAACCCACAAAGCTTGTTTTTACAAATGTTTTGGCAGGGGAGAGGAAGAGAAGTGAATAAAACACGCAACCAACAAACGCAGGCAGGTGTGGTGCATTCTCCCATGAACCATTTGGCAGTATAAAGCACAGGCCTGTTGTCTTTCATGATGATTAATCTCCAAGCACACAGGTTTTCAAGATCTCTCCATCAACCCTCTGGTTGCAGGAACTTGGGAACGAGCCTGAGAAACAATGTGTGCACATGTTTCTTCACCCTCCACGCACATAACACCATATAATGAACATGTCTCATACAAGGACAAGGCTCTTTAGCACATTCTTCACTGAGAAGAGGAGCAAATTGATTTTACAAGTGAAGACAAAGTCAAAACAAAACTCCATCTAGGCTACTCATATATGAAACACTGCCTTACCACTGAAAACATCCCTGTTCCCTTTAGGAAACAAAACAAGAGGGGAATAAACAAGCCAGTAGCTAAATTAAAAAAGTTTGAAAAGTTTTGTTGAGAAACATTTTAATTGAAAATTGCCTTAAATTATAAGACTATCAGCAAAAGATTTCACCCATCATCATGGGGGCATTCAAGAAAAGCAGAATATGAGATGGAAGAGGAGTTTTTAATCCAACAACAGCACTACTGTACTCTGCAGACTCAACAAACATTAGACGACTTCTTTCTAGGGATGTGTCGACTACACAATTAAACATAC
The DNA here is from genome assembly GCA_027495735.1 of Lutjanus campechanus. Lineage (NCBI taxonomy): Eukaryota > Metazoa > Chordata > Actinopteri > Lutjaniformes > Lutjanidae > Lutjanus > Lutjanus campechanus. The sequence continues at coordinate 84,198 of JAJHUR010140561.1, read as the reverse complement.
TAGTCGGTTAAACTATTTGTCAACATTTTATTCATGCACAATGCCAGTTAACTGTTGCCTTTAAGATGTTATGTAGCCACCCGCCGCTAGTCGAGGCTGCAGGCCCATCAGACGGCAGCCCCTCCCGCTGTACACTGTAAGCCAGCTAACGTTAGCAACACTGTGTAGCAGGCTGGCAGCTAACATCAGCTCCAGATAAACAATGTTGTTTACCTGCAGACACCGTGATCCTCTTCGGTCTGAAAAGTTGAAGCTTTTAGTGAGTTGTCATGTTTAGTAGGTTAATGTGCAGTGTTTTTTTATTGCACAGCGCAAAGTGGCACGCATTTCAGTAGCATTCAAAATACAATTTGGCAATTGTAGACTGTGATTAACGGCTTCAAACGGCTCTTAATACACAGTATGTTTTCAGACGGTGTTTAACATTATCAATTAATAAATTGTTCTCAATTTTAACTGCGTTCTGAGTGTTTATTTACTGTTAGACTAGTCTAAATTAAATTTTTCATTTAATCAAGGGGGAAATTTGTCACCAGGAGCATCCCTACTTCTTCCACCACTGCTCATTTCATGACTGCATTGTAGCTTTTAAGGCTGTGGGTCGAATGAAAACAAACAGACGAATCTCAGTCTCGTGGCAGGAACAGCACAGACTGAGGTCTGTCTGACCTTAACTGACTCAAAAACCATGAATAAATGAGGGATATCAAATGAAATTGGATTGTGCTACGCCTTGCTTTCGATGACATACAAGATAATTGCCTTCACAATGCAGGAGTAATTGAGCAGATTCAGGCATTAACAACATCAGTAATACTGTCAATATAGTCAACGGTGCTGTCTGGAGTTTTGAGGAAATTCAATAGTAACTCATTAGACAAAGTTGTAGAGAAATAATCAATTACTCATCCTTGTCTGTGTTCTGTTGACATTGACTGCATCTCCTAACAGATTGTTGTCAAACTGAATCATCTTACAATACGGCAGTACACAAAACTAACATTTCTCAGAATGCAAAATACCTGTAAAGCTGATTAAATTCCATACTCTACACTAGGTTTTTGTTGTCTTAGCATCAAAAGAGGAAAGAAACTGTCATATAAGAAAGTGTTAACATCTAAATATGTTGACATACCACAGCAGACGGTTGTGATTGAGACGCCAGCTGGTGTTTAGAGTGAAAGCCTAAACCTAGTTTACCATAATGAAGCTCTCAGAGGGAGGCAATGCTCTTCTAGTGCCATGATGCTTCACTTGGCTTCTTAACACTTCCGAACCTGAAACATACACACATAGATTTTTGGGACAAACACAAGATCTCCCTGGTCGCAGCTACAAAGTGGCAGTGGGTGTGTTTGCACAGCTTGAGAGGACTCCACTAAACAAATGATTGACGATTTGATGCCAACTTGCATGAGTCTGACAAAACAACGACGGAAAATCTTCATTTTGAGGTGCCAAATTGTCTGAGGATGGGTAAACATAATTTTGCCCTCTCTCTGTTGGACATAGTTTATTTGTTTGTTTAACGCTTGCTTCTTCAGGAGACAGAGTCTGTTCCAAGACAGTTAGGATAAAAAGAAACTTGAATTAAAATGGCCTTATTATGGCTCACAGCAAGTGTCACAGTATCTGTTCCAAAACAATGGCGCCCTGCTCCTCTCTGCCCTTAATGATAGCATCCCACAACTCTAACTTTGTTTCACATTTTGAATCTAGGCTGTACTGACTTGTCACGACAGAACATGGACTTAACTCATTGTTTTGAATCACATCAATTGTCTGCCAGCTGACAGCCTCAACTTGCTTCTCAACTCTGACTGTCGTGTTTCAGGTCTACTTCATCATACGCAGAGTTTAAGGCCCCCAAAGCCAGCCCTCTCATTTGGGGAATAGCCCTCCCAGTCAGTCAAACTTAGCTTCTTACGGCAAGGTTTTTTTTTTCAATAAAGAATTTAAAAGATCAGAGAAATGCCAAAAAGTTGCTGTGTCCCATGACACAAAATCCACTTCACAGGTTTTTCATACTTGCAAATCCCAAAACAGAATCCCACAGAAGAGTTGTGTTTAAGTTAGCAGCTGCCTCAGGCGAACTGTGGAATCCTGCTTCTTCACACACCTAGCATACAGATAAAGTTACAATTTATTAATAGTAAAAAAAAAAATACATGGTGTTTGCACCCCAAAGGCTGGGTGCTGTCTGAGGCAGGTCTTATTTTATTTTAGAGATTAACCAAACTCTAAGCCACAATTGCCTTTTTGTGTCGGAGACATTTTGACCTCACTTTGTCTTTTTCAAGTCTAATTTCGCTTGATTTTAGATTCCTCTTTCAACACATCCTGCTTACAAATAATCAATGGACAAAGCATCACGCGGGACAAAACCATCAATGAAAATACCGCCTGACCTTCTGCTTCTCCTTCCATCCTGCCAGCTTGTGCTGACATGCCTCTTCACTAATTTCAGCAGCGCGGGCGGCATTAATTGGCCCACAGTTAATTGAGTTGTCTTTTAAATGGAAATCACTGTGTAGCTGTGTAGCAGGACTTTACCCCGTGAAGTTACTAGTGTTAACTGTATGATGTAAAAAACACAATTATCACATGTTACCACATCCACATTACCCTAACAATGCTGCAGTGGAATCAAATATTGAGTTATTTATCTGTTCACCTATTCTAGACACTGTATCCACTATGGCTGTAACAAGAACCGCATAACTGCAAAACTGAGGTCATTAGGTGGTCTATTAATGAAAATTGATAAATAAAATTGATAAATAATCACAGAAGATATTCAGTGTTGGATTTATCATTGTAGATTTATTTAACACGTCTCCTGCACTTAAACTTAAGCTTCTGAAAGAGATACAATTGCACTTGAGCTGACGTTGCACAGGTACAACACCATCGTTAGCATTAGCTTAATGTTAGCCTTTATTGCTCAGCTTACTTCAGAGCTAACCTCCTTCCCTTTCCCAGCAGTTGAGGAACAACACACAAGACATTTTCTTGAGTAGGCCTTGAGAAGCTGCAGCATTTGTGAACATTTGTGAAATCACTCTCAGTCTGCTGTTCGCTTTCACTCTCTAACATGCTGCACAGGCATTACACAGTGTCCTATTCCTTAAAGGAGCTATGCTACACTTAAGACCGTATGCTTCACTAAAGCCTAATAAAATGTAATGATTATGGCATTTGCGGAAAACTGACTTCCTGCTTGAATATGTCGCAGAAGAAAAATCCATACCATCACAGCCCTAATATCCACACAAAGCTAAGTTAAAGCTACTACAAAGGGTTTTTAATTGGTTATGAAACTGTCTCATTTTATTACCAATGCCTCTATAGGACCTACATGAGCAGACGAGACCATCATCAAGAAGATCTGTTATTTATTTACGATAGTTATTCTTGATGCCTGCTACCTTGTAGGATTCTCTGTAAAATCAGATGAAATGAGCCTGTGTTTACATTTTCTCAGGCAAACTTACAGTGAATAGTACCTTAGCCAGCGAAAAAGAAGCAAGGGCATTTTTAACAATATATTTTGTGGTTATATTAATGGAAAAAATGCCACTCTTGCTCACAATTGCCTCAAAAATCAACTTAATATGAAAGTTTCTTATAGCAGCTTTAAGAAGCACAATGATATTTACTGTATACTACGTATGTCCCTCCGGCACTTAAACAGGAAAATTTTAAATCTAATACAGTCTAGTAAAATAGCCATGCAATAAAACCCATTGTGAAACTTTTAATGGCAAGTTTTTATTGACACAGTGTCATGTAAATATAGTTTTGGGTGCTGTTATACTGCTTTGCATTATATCAAAAAGTGTTTGTAGTGTTTTGTCCATGCACATTTACAGGCATTAGTTGACACGATATTAGAAAGGTGTCTGAATATAATTCAATTCAATCAATTACAACAACAATGGTGCCACACTAGGATTAGCACAAAAGCAGGGCTTTTCTTTTTGATTCTTTTTGATGTAAGACTGTTAACTGGAAACTGACTCCGTGACTTCGGTAACCTATGTGAAGATTTTCTCACACACACTAATATTGCCGTCTGTGTTGGAGAGAGACTCTCAGTGTGTGACGAGCAGTTCTCTTTGTGTGGAGGGGACCACCTCAAGAAGAATAAGGGAAGAGAAGGAGGGAAGGTGTCAGAGTTAGTACTTTGCAATATTCAAGCTCAAAGGGCAGTCAAGTTTGATATAGCCTCTTAAATATGTTTACCTGGTCTGTAACTGTGTGCAATGCCTTGCATCAGCTCAGAAGCTCAGGAAAGTTTGTTTGCTTGACACAAGATGGGTAGAATAATCTGCTCTGTGATTTGTATTATTTCAACGGTTATGTTTCAATTTGCAATTCATGAGTAATTCAACATTAACAGAGATTAACAGAGACTGGTCAGTAGTAAAATATGATATTTTACAGAAGAGGTGAAGTAATTTTTGCTATGAATACATGAAATTCTTGAAAGGTTATGATATACTCTCCCAGGCATAAACTGTGATAAGTGTTTTTTGTCGGCTTAGTGGAATTTTGTGCGAATTGTGGATGCAGTGATGAATAACTGTATGACTAATTAAATGCCTGCGCCCTAACCTACAGCTATAAATGTGGAAAGAGAGCCAGAAATAACTGCAACTTATTGTACCTATCCAAAATTAGAATTAGCCTGGTTATATCCTCACTTAAGTCATCCATTCAAATGACTGAATGAACAATTAGACACTAAATGCATTGTTTTATAGTTGTTTTATACCATTTGTCACCCTCTCGGTCCTGCAACTCCCCTGAGCTACAGTTCAGACATAAACAATAAAAATCGCACTTAAAAACACCAGAGACATTCAAGGAAGCTTATTAGAGCAGAGATCCAATAAAATGTTTACTAAAGAGCCAATGGCCTATATCATGAAGTTAAAAGCTATAATAATAATACTGCTTTGTCATTTCGTTTTTTTTGCTTTGACATCAAGGCTTTTTAGCCATGACCAAGCAGTTTTCTAATGCCAGTAGATCACTCATGACTCTGCTCTCCATTGTTGTGCAATAAAAGAAAACTGTGCAAAAAGGAGCACAAGTGGACAGATGAGCAAATAAGAAGCAATTTAAAATGTCAACTGCAAATTTTTGTTGTGAGTTACATAGTAAGTTGTAAAAAGCTAGAAATATTTGCAGCTGATGGAACAATCATTGAGTCACTTCAGTTGATCAAAAATCTTACTAACTTGCAGATATACTTGCATGTAATCTGAATACATCAACATATATAATCACTGCGTTTTGAGGCGGTGAGAGTCACATTTGTTTTCCTTTTAATTAGCGAGCAAAAATATATGTATGAGCCAGCAGCATCTGAACATCTCTCCTCTGTGCTTACAGTATATTCTGAATAAATATCCTGTGATTAAAGGGGTAATTAAAGGGGTAATTGTGTTTACTGGTCACAAGTTTTCCAGGCCTTTGCAGTACAGCGAAGAAGTTACTTCTTCCGTCTTTTCCACCACTCGTCAAGACACCCGCTACGACATGATAAACGCACCTATACCAACTGTAATGTGATGTGTTTCATCAACAACGCGGCACGGCCCCATGGGGGACTGTGGTGGCTGGAGGATGCCCATGCGGTGCCTGATTATCCAGGGAACATGAGAAATTAAATCTGCTGAGAGTACACAACATCCTCCGCTGAGTCTCCTGCCTGTCATAACTTCCTCCTATCTTCCTATTCTTTCCCCCTCTCACCTGGCAGCTATTCAAACTATACCTATTAATATACAGTGTCTCTGCACCTTGTCTTCATGTTTTCTAAGTGGCACAACCCATGACCAAAAAAAAAAAAAAAAAAAA